>JAAMPD010002817.1:0-12843 GCA_025266255.1 Trissolcus basalis
AATTCCTCGGAGGCTGCGCCAGACTAGATTTAAGAGACCCAAAGAGCGAAAGAACCAAATTGCGAGAGTCACAAACCACAAAAAACTCACAACGATTGAGACTTGTTCGCCGCGATCCGTGCGAACAATCACCAGCGACTTTCTAATTAACAAACTCAAATACCAACTCAAAAACCAACTGCCCTTGTCCGGACTTGGACGGGCTTTTATAACAAATACCCCGACCTTGGAGAGGGTCCCGAAAAATAAATAAAAACAAATAATTCGAATTCAAACGATTTATTAAAATAAAAACGCGCTCGTTTTTGCCGGCGGAGACGCTCTCACATGAATCCTGCACATTAAAATAATGAATATTTATCAACAATTTTTAGATAAGACTTTGTCCAATACAATGTACAATGGATAAACATAATTAATTACAGGTACATTGTTCGAAACAATTTAGATCTTAATATAGAAAGAGGAGAAATAAAAATAAGTCACATATAGTTTTAGTAAGGAAATGACATGTTATTTATAAAGTGATGAAAAACATTAATATTTTTATTTTTCATGATATTCATGATCAAATCTTATCTATTGTTATTTTGTACCAAACTTTTGCGATATTGTTGAAGAAGATCTTGTCGTTTGCCTCTAATAAAATCATGGAAACGAGACAATCTCAGTTTGAAAAAACTTCCTTCAAATTAATATGAATAAGAACTCATATAGCTTCTTAGTAATTTTATTGTATTTCTATTCAAATATTATTTATTTATTATTTATTATTTATTAGCTTACAATGTTTCAGAGCTCATTGCTCCATTTACATGGGAGTTTGTTTATAATTACAGTTCGTATTAATATATTTACATATTTACATATAACCCAAAGTATCACATTTTCTAATACAATCGCATCATTTCTCTCAGCTTAAAATATTCAATAAAGAAATAAAATATAGCATTCATTTTTTCCGTCGTGATATTAGAAAGTAAAGCGGGCAGCGATTCATTTCCGGTTATATAACTAGACAAATATTTATTTCTCGGCGAAGAAAACATTGGGCATTTAAATATATAGTGTGACAAATTATCTCGGCCATTCAAATCACAATATGTACAGTTATTATTTTCGTCGAATATGGTTTTAGTTTCATTAAAGTATAGAGTTGCTCTATCTTTTTTACACATTCGAAGTTGCGCTAACAATCTTTGTTTTTTTATATTGGTTCTAATCATAATATATTCAGGTTTTCCATCCAAGTTTACGATTTCTCTATATAGCGGATTAAAGGAAGTTTGATCTATTCTGTCTGAATCTTTTTTACGTATTTCATTTTTCATTAGTTCGAGACACATTTCTCGTTCTCTCTTATTATTTGCCGCAGTTTGTGTTAACCAAAGGTCCCCTCTCCCAATCTCACTCAACAATACTTTCATTTTCAGAGCCCAGTTGTCCGGGATCGCATTCATTTCGACATCATCTCTCAAAACGTCATAACAAATGCGAGGAAGCCTGTCATTCGGCATTTCAAGCAGTTTTGTCCACCAGTCGAACATACTTTTCCAAATGTAAAATTCTATCGGAAGTCTATCAATTTCGGTTCTCAAATAGTGGTTGGGTGTATTGAACGATAAGTGGAGAATACGCTTGAAAAATTTAGATTGAACAGATTCTAAGATAGAAGTGTACGGCTGTGCCCAGACTTCACTCGCATATAGCAGAACTGACTTGACTAACGCATCAAACAATGTGTTTTTCGCATTCCACGCATCTGATCTCGTTGCGGCGAGAACCGATATTGTTTTACCCACGGCGAGTTGCGCTTTTTTCGAAGTTTCTCTCGCATGTGTAATAAATTTACCTGAATTAGTAAATGTGATTCCGAGATATTTTACTGCTTTTACATATTGAATCTCCGTCCCTTCGCAATATACGGGTCTCAAGGATTTGGGTCTACCGATGGAAAAGTTAACAATGTTTGTTTTTTCTGGATTCACATATAAGTCGTTGACATTACAGTACCTCTGAAGCTCGTCAAGTTTATCTTGGCAATCTATCGGGGTTTTCGCGAAGATAACAGTGTCGTCGGCAAACGTTATGAGTATAATTTCGACATTCTGTTTTATTCTAATACCTTTGAATCCTTTTTCTACAAAATGAGTTCTCAAGTCGCTTGTAAATAACGCATATAAAATAGGACTTAGGATATCTCCTTGGAGAACCCCTTTCGTCACTTTAATTTTATCTGAGATCTTTTCATTTACATTTAAAGAAATTGTCGCTCTATCATACATATTCGCCACGGTTCTCATACATTTACCGTAAATTCCCAAATGCTCCAATTTTTGGAAAAGCTTGTTATGGGGTACAGTGTCAAACGCCTTTTTATAATCTACGAAAATTCCCATAAGGGGTTTTTTGTTTTTATAGAGTTGGATATCGATAACATTTTTTAACACAAATAAATTATCAATGCATGATCTTTTTTTCCTAAATCCACACTGTTCCTCCGGCAAGAGCTTTTCGTTTTCGGCTAAATTATAAAGTCTGTTTTTGATAATGTACATAAATGCCTTCAGACAAGTGTTTTCAAGTGCGATTGGTCTATAATTAGCTGGATTGAGTTTGTCTCCTTTTTTATAAATGAGTTTAATAAGTGCCTCGCACCAGATATCAGGAATGTGTTCTTCTAATAAAAAGGTATTGAACATGTTAAGGATATAGTGGACCCATTGGGGAGGTAGATTTTTGTAGCATTCGTTTGGAATTTCATCAGGGCCAGGTGATTTTCCAGTTTTCAGCTTTGACAAAGATTCAAGTAGTTCTTCAAGGGTTAGGGGCTTATCAAGTATGGGATGGTTAGTTTTGTAGTCTAAGATCGAGATGCGAGGGGTAGGGTTATACATAGTTCGAAAAAAATCAAAGCATTTTTCCAACGTGATTTCTACTGGTTGTTTGGGTTTTCTCTTCGAGAATTTGTTAACTGTCTCCCAAAATTCTCGTCCGTTGGAGACGTTTCTCATCTTTTCTATGATATTTTTTTCGTGAGTTATTTTTGCTATTTCAATAATTTTTTTGTACTCTTTTTTCATTTGAATATATGTTATCAGTTGTCCATTCTCATACTGAGATTTTTGAACTTTCCTAAAGGCTGATTTTACTTTTTTCCGAACACTATTACATTTTTTATCGTACCACGAGGCGTTATTTGATTTTTTTCTGTAGGGGTCAATTTTCATCACCATGCCTGTTTCCAAAAGGCTCGTCTTAATGGTATTTATCAAGTTTAATGAAAGATTATCAGGATTTGAGCTGTTATAATAAATATTATTTTGACTTGCAATGTTGTCAATAAAATCATCAAGTTTATTTGGATTCCATCTGAATTTTTCAATAAGAGTGCTTTGTGATTTATTTTGACTTTCTATTTGAATATCGCATTTTAACTTTATATTTATAGTGCAAAAAAGATGGTCGGAAAGTGCAGAACATTGCGAAATTTCGAAATCACTTATTGAAGTAAGACAAGTTTCGTTAATCCAGGCAAGGTCAATAGTGCTTTTCCCTCTTGATGACAAATATGTAAAAGCGCCGAGTGAATCAGATTCAGTGCGCCCATTAATGAGTAAAAAGCCCATATCTTCCATTATTTCGACTAATTTTTTCCCTCTCGGTTTTTCAATATCACGTGAGTTTCTCTCTTGATTCAGACAAGTGTTTTCGAAAATATAGTCATCATAATCGTTGTTTAATTTACCTAATCTCGCGTTAAAGTCACCTATGCAGAGTATCTTACAATTATCAGAATCACCAATATTGAGTTCATATAAAATTTGTGTCATCTCATTCAAATATTTATCGTCAAAAATAGTTTGTGGTCTCCAGTAAAACGTTACAATCTTATATTTTTCTCTCTCAATTTCAACCTCAATTATGATATAAGAATCTTTGATGTGATAATTCGAAATATGCAAATTGTTTTTTCTCACAAATACGCTTATCCCTCCTATACCTCTGCCTCTCAGTCCGGGCTCTTTTTGGGCTAATGAAAAAATATGATCGTAATTTTGAAGAAAAAATGGCGTTTTAACTTGTGAATTAAGGGCCCAGGTTTCTACTAAGCAGACAATATCTTTTTCTATCATGATTTCTTGTTCTTCTTTATTTAGTTTAAAAAGATTATTATAACCGTTAATGTTCCAGAATCCGATGTAAAAAAATTTACAATTTACTTGGCTCATCGAAGTCGCTTCCGCAGGGCCTCAATAGGGGTTGGAGCGGTAGTTCTTGTTGCGCGTCTTCTCTGAAAATCTCGTGGCTCTCGGAGGCTTCTTTTCCCGTAGAGTCATTGCCCATGATCGGATTGTAGTGGGGGGAGTTGAATCAACGCCGTCCACTGCTACTGCTGTCTCGGAGGTGTCCATGGCTTGCGAGTTCTTGGAGGGTGTGGGGGAATCGTAATTCCCGTTTTCATTCCTTGGCAGGTCGGTTGGTATGGCGGAGAGCGCAGAAGAGTTGACAGACCGGGAGGTAGCAGGGGGAATGACAGCTTCTGGGGTTGCAGATCCGAGATGTTGCCGGAGTTCGTTCAATTCATTCACCGATCTGATTCGGAGAACCTCTCCTTCCTCAGATTTCTTCATGAAAATCCTGCCATCTCTGTGCCAAACGTATCTAATTCCGAACTCTTTTTGAACTTGTCTTGCCTCGAAAAACACCTTAGCCACTGGCGGAGATAGTGATTCATCGATATAGATGTTTACGTTGTTTGGTAGATTGAGGCCAATATCATTGACCTTCAAATGTGCTTGCCTCGCACGTTTGATGATATTTATCTTGTCCAAGTGGCGCAGTAATTTCACTATTATTTTGTCTCTCGATCTCGAGCGAAAAATGGAGTCCACAGCTATCTCCGGGATATCAAGCTGCAAGAAGTTCATGATCGCGCTAAAGAGCCAGAGGAGGTCTTCTCCGCGAACTTGGGGAATCCCTCTTATGACGATGTCTTTGTTTCTTGTTAGTTGCAGTTGCTTGTTCCGAGCATTTTTCATACCTTCCAGTTCGTCACGCAAAAATCTATTTTCTTCTCTCAGTTCTTTCAAAATTTGGTCGTGTCTATCTGTATCCTTTGACAACGTATCCAGCTTTTGTTCAACGGTTTCCATAGTTTTCATCATTTTCTCTTGGTTGTCATTGGAAATTTTCATCTGTTCGCACAGATTTGCCAGTTGCTGAGTAACGGATTCCATCATTGCCACGAGTCCTCGTGTTTCCACTTACCTTCTGTATATTCTCTACTCGGTTCAAGAAACAGAAGTAAGCTTCAGTCACGAAGGACATGCGTTACAATAAAGTTGGTGTTGAATTTGTGTAAAGCTGTGTTTGCTAGGTTGCAAAAGGGTCGCACTAAGAAACATTTAATTATTTCAACTGTAACGGGAACTCAAGTACCGAACTTTTATTCAAATCGTATTGATAGCCGCACGAGCGTTTGCAAACACGTCCGTATCGTTCGGCGTCCCAAAACAAACTCCCTGTAAGTGGATTTCAAAATGTTTGGTTTTTCATGATTTACACTGTAATCACAATATCTGATTTTTTAATTAAAAAAAAAAATATTAATGTAATTTTTACATACTTGCAATGTTCAAGATCATTATTTGTCCTCTTTTCCAAATTTCATCGTAGATTTGTTTTTCCCTACAGCCTGTGAACACTTTAGAATCGTCATTGATAACATCAAACATAATAAAAATCAACTATTGAAAAAAATACAAAACCTTTGAATGTAAAACTCACAAATATACATATTGATATACAAATACAAATACATATTCCAATTTTTCAAGTACTTACAACGTCTCTTTTGCACAAATTATTAAGATCTATGACATACAAAAGTGAAAAAATGCTAATTTCAAACACCCCCGAAATCGCATCATCTTTTGAATCGGCTTCACATACGTAAACCATCTTTCAAAAATTTTATATCATAACAATTATTTTTACAATTTTTACTCTTCAATTTTGCAGTTCCCGTCAATGTATCTAACATCTACCTCGTAATAAATTCCCACAGTCACGGGTATTCGGTTTAAAATGATTATAAAAATGTTGAGCCATACAGGATTTTTGAACCAATAACCGTTGGTGATCTTGAGCATTCTAAATATTTTGTTAAAATCATTTTCGAATATAACACTATCCTTGCGGTAACGTGAAGTCAGAGTTTGTCTCATTTTTATAAATATCAAGTAATGAAAAGTTTTTTTTATCAATAAATAAATGGGATGGTAATGTCTACTAGACTAAAGCCAAGTGAGACTGTGCAAAAAACATGTAGATGTTATCAAAGTTACTTCAGGTATTGTATAATGAGTGATGCATAATTTAATATACAATTACGTTTTGCTAGATGTACACTACACGAGTCTAATAAAATAATTTTTAAACTGACATTTAATATAATCTACTTTATAAAGCATTTATGTAGCTGTCACACACTTGATGATAGTAATGAATTTTCCGGGCTCTTTGAACAGTTTTGCAACTTTCAAAAATTCAATAAATTTTGAACGTTTAAAATATTTTGTACTATTCAAACTGAAGTTATAAAAATTACTGATTCGAAACAAAAAATTTTGGGTTAAAGTCATATTTAAAATATTAACTCAGTGATTTTTTATTAGTTCATTAACGGTACGAGTAAAAAAAATTATGAAGCTAATGAAGAATGACGGTAACTACTCATATAAAAACGATATATCATTTTCATTAATTAAATAATTTTGTTACAAAAAATGATGGAAAATTCATTTATGCTGCACCAATTGTTGAAAAAACGAATCACTATTATATACCGAATTTTGTGCTAAGAGGATTTTCTGTAATCATATATTATATAAATACTTATTTCTACAAAAATTATTGCCAATATTTTCCTGAAATACAATTGACCCTACAGAAGATTTAAATATAATAATTTTAGTTTCATTTGCTTACGCTTACAATTTCAATACATAATCTCATTGCTAAAATAAATATTTGTTTTTTTTCTGTACATAAAATACCAATTTAATTCATTGCAGACAATAACGTATAGTAAGTGAATGAAATCTGTAAAAACTAAGAAAAAATTTTTTTCTCCATGCATTACAATAGATTTGAAAAATGAGAAAAAAATACCTTTACATGGCTTTCCAAAGATGCATCAAATAATCCACAAGCACTAATATAGTTAGGTTTCATATAGCGAATTCGCATGATGTGGAATATTCGATTATTCTGTTTAGACATTTCGTACCACAGTGATTCATAACTAAAGAATGAAATTATATTCATCAAAACATTCATTCAAGACTAATATATGCATTTTTAATACGACCAGTATATCCTTTTAACGAAAATGCACAAATTTTTATTAAAAGCTTACCTATGATCTAATAAAGATTGAAACTGATTCAAACAATATTGACCCAAAGAACAATAACATAAATTTGTAACTACAAGGTCTATCATTTTCATAAAATTAACGAATGTCTCGTTCAAGTTATTTGTAAAAAATACCATCTGAAACAAAAGTTTGTTTTGAACCATTGACTGAATAATCATAGAACAGCTATAACTTGTTACTTCATCTTACTTGATATACACAGATAATGCAATCGCTTCTTGGAAAAAACAAATCATCAATGGAACTTTGACTAAATCTTGAACATTTTCGAACAATCTTCAGATAACAAGAAATTTATGTGTTAGAACTTGAATGATGGTTATTGAATCTGTACTTGTTGAAAATTTACCTAAAACATTTACGTTGTTGTTTAACAGAGTTGTTTATATCATATTTTGTTTTACTTTGGTCGATATCCTTAAGACTTTGAATCAGATTGACTTCCCCTAAATGTTTTAATGTAAGCCTAATAGAAAATAATTCAGTTATAAAATTTTTTATGTTTTTATGCTTTTTCAATGTTCGTAATCCTTTAAAGTTTGATAAATGCACAGCAAATGCTCACGCACGCAATTCACCACTAGCTTATGATTTTTGTCGTATAAATATGCGTGATAAATAACGTACGCGAACGTCTGAACTGGCTTCTGTCGTAATTTTTGAAAATTGAATCTTTACCCGGCGATACTCATCAGTACAGTGAAATGGCTGAGCATCACAACTTGAGCAACAATAATTAGTAACACCTGATTTACAACACACATGTAAATAATAGAATAAATGAGATGTAGCTTATAAAAATCATCACTATATCTTTTGTTCAGACTTGTTGTCATGATATGCGCAACAGGTCGATTGTCATTATATATAGACGATAATATCATTTTTGATATTGCAGGTATCATCAAACAGACCAGTATTGTTATAAAAAATAATCCTGTGAGTGGTTAAGTTAAACCTTTTGAAATCTGTAATCTTGATTGGCAAAGACATAAACATGTTCATATAAATGAAAAATTATTATAATAATATAAGATTTAATTTTCAAGATTATATCTGTTTTCCTAATTAATTAAACAATTGTGTCATACTTGCAACACTCTGAATCATTTTTTGACCTCTCGTCCAAACTTTCTCATAGATATTTTTTTCTATGCCAGTAAACACTCTAGAATCATCATTGATAAGATCAAACAAAATATAAACTAACTGTTAAATAAAAAATATATTTCAATGTATAACTCACCAAATAACTAACAAGTGTATCATATATAAGTTTAAATTGTAATTCCCTTTTACTTACAACGTCTCTTTTATAGAAATTATTCATATCTATGACATATAACAGTGAAAAAATACTAATGTCATAGACACCCGATATCAAGTCTGTTTTTGATTCTGCTTCATATACGAAAACCATCTTTGAAATAACAAAATACATATTAAAAATCTCATTTTTGTACTTTTTTACGATTAAACATCGTCGTTTGTATTAACAAGTTTATTTCTATATACCTCATAATACATCCCAATCGTCAAAGGAAATCGATTTAAAAGAATTAAAATAACGTTAAACCATACAGGACTTTTGAACCAATAACCGTTCGTTATTGAAAAAATTTTGAAAATTTTAGTAAACTGATCATCATATATAACTCCTTCTTTGCAGTAACGTGCGGTCAAAGTGTTCCTCATTGTTAAAATATCAAAAAATAAATATGAGTTTTCTTTATTAATAAAAAGGATACCAGTGTTTACTGAACAAAACCGAAATAAGACTGTTGAAACAGCATGAAAGTTTTTTCGAATATAAGATTAGTGTAGTTATTTTATAGTGAGCGGTGCATTATTCAATGGCTATCTATCTATAATACATTACGTAAACTCTTTTACAAACTTTATGCACGTTGATACATTTTTTAGGGAAATTTCAATTTCCCTATTGCTTTCGCTATGGGCGGAGGATCTCCCCCCCCCCTATTAATAGATCCAGAATTAAGTTATAGGAATATCTATATATATATTATAATATTATAATGGGTCGGTGTCAAATTGCCGAAACGACAAAATAACGAAATGGCAATTAAACTAAAATCTATGTTCAGGGTAGTTGACCTGTCATCGATAGATAGTTGAACATTAGAAATTTAAACAGATGACATTCTGTCAGAAATGATAAGGTTAAAAAATTGTATGGAGGAATTTGCCATCTCATCATCTGTGGTGTAGTGAATTATGTTCACGTGAGAAGATCTTGTTATTAATTGATTTCCTTATATTTATTATACGTAATGAATCAACTTTTGATTCATACTGGCCATCGCGGTAAACCGCGAAAAGCCGAAAATTTGATAATGATTGGAGGATATAATTTTCACATCAATGGAACCTACCAACCAAAAGATGAAAACATAAGTAAATCCATGTCAGTAAAATTTTTTAGTTAATCATTGCTGTTTAATATTTCAAACTTGCTTTAGTTGTTGTTGACTGTAAAAATAAGCAATTTTGTAGTTTATGATATTTTTCAAATAGTGTGCTGATTTTTTATTTCTTGTTTATTTTGCAATGAAATGATTTGCATATAATTGTTTGTACATTTGATAATTTATACAATGAATTTAAACGTGAAAAATAATAGTTTGATTAAGCGGTTAAGTCACAAGTTATATTTACTATATTTTTACTATTCTATAATATAAATATCTTTCTTGTATAAATAAAGCTACCTAAGATGTGATAATTATGACAAGTCTAAATGTACTTCGAGAGCAATTATCCATGGGGACGGCCGAATAACAGTATCTGGGAATCACGACAGACACGAGAGAAATGAAAATTTCTATGATGTACGGAAATTTACGGATGCATTGAAAGAAGAGATTTCCAAACCGTTTGTCGACTTTACGGATGCTTATCATAGAGTCGGAGAACAGTGAGATTTTATTTTTTACATTTACATTAGACATTCTTTGATTTACTGTTTAATAATTCCTTCATGATCTCATTTCATTGAAAATTTTTTATAATCATATTACAACGTAATTTCAGAAATAAAAATGGCATGAAAAATAAGTCAGCAAAGTCTCTTAAGCGGAACATGCTTAGATATAGTTCGAAAGGTATTTCATTTGCAATTACATAGTTTATTAGTCAACCTTTTTAGACCTTCATTATTTTTAATTTTCTTTCTAAGACACCAAAATGACAAATGTTGATTCGGTCGCAAATTTTGCCGAAAAATTTAATTCTATGGAGATCACTTATAAAGATGTGAATAATAAAGAAGGACTCTTGGAATGCGAGTACATCAAAATCAGCAATACTTCTGAAGCGGTGGTTATCTTCAGTAGGAACATGATAGAATATTTGGAAAAATCAAGAGACATGACCGAATTCAAGATTGCAATTGATGCTACTTTTTACCCGGTTCCCAAAATTCTTGGGATGTATCAAATGCTGACCATAATGGTGAAGTTTTTGAGAAAAGTTTGTACAAAAAAATCTTCATTTTTTAACCCGAATTTATGTAATTTTTTTTATATTGTGTTCATTAAAACAAAATTTTTTTATATTAGTCTTTCTTCTTAGAAAATTTAATGAATTCCTGAAATTGCGTCCACGGTTTATTAATGCTCTTTTATAATCACATTATTTTGACAGGCCGATTTGTTTACAATCTTTTCAAAAATAAATAAACAAACAAACAAATAAAAATTTATTAACATGTGCTACATGTGCTATGATTTTCTGAGCAAAAATATCTGAAAGTTTCTGTTTTAATATTTATTGATAAAAAACATCAAACAGGTGTAGAATGCGCTCTACAGTTTTGAATTATAATTTATAAGTCTAAAAATTGTAGCAAACAAATAATTCGGTAATCAAATTTCTGTCATTTCTGTTTACATGTTTTAAATTATATTTTACTGAACTGAAACTTCTATAATAATAAATCAGAAATTGATTACTTTATAACAAACGTAAAATAAGTCATCAAAAAACCATTCTTTTTCTTTGCAAAATATGAAACTGGAAATTAAACTGACTTTTCTGGGAATATCGAAAACATTTCAAATAAAATAACCATACCGCAAATCATTAATCGATTAAACTTTTCAATTAAATCATTGGCTATTTGACTTTATTTTTATTATTTGTTGTTCATGAGATACATCTTAAAGTTAAAATTCTAGTGCGCGGTTGTTTTTTAACTTCATTATGACTTGCGAGAAGTGTGTGATGGAATTGCTAACAGAGAGATTGTATCGTTATTTGAAAATATTATTACTTTTTTACAATATAAAATGCATCCAATTTTATTAAATTTCATTATGCTGATACACCATTATACTGAAATGTATAATTTCATCAATATATGATAATGGTATCTTGGTCGTTTATTAATATTAATATAGAATGCAATATTTTGCAGTATATTCCTACTATACTGGTGCTTATGTCCGACAAATCTCAAGAGTCTTACATTCAAGTATTACATTATGTGCGCAATGAAGTACTCAACAAATTGAGAATAACATCTTGCATGTCAGACTTTGAACCTGCGATCGCTAACGCTGTTCGAATTGTTTACCCTGCGATAGATTTTCACCACTGCTTCTTCCACTTTGCACAGGTAAAGGAATGACTAAATGATAAATGTTCATTAAATTTAATCAACTAAAGTGACACTTCAAAGTGATTTTTTGAATAACACTAAAATTTCTTATGTTCTCAATTAATACTGTAACTTCTATGAGTTCATAAACGGATATATACACTTGATAATTTTCATTTCACTCGGTTTGTTAAACTTACTCTGATTGACTCTGGAACTGATTGTACTAAGAGATGGATATTCTTATACATTCATTTTTTCAATTTTTTAAGGCAATTGAGAAGAGAGCACGAAAAGAAGGAATAACAAAAAAACTGAAGAATTTAGTAGAGGTGCCGAACAATGTAGAAGTAAATTTTGAAGTTATAATTTTTTACCTTTAAAATAATATTTATTCACCATAACATTCATTTTAAAATTTCAAATTACAATACAAAATTATGTGAAAAAAGATTTTTTTTTCCAGGAAAGGTGCACTCTTGTATCAGAATGTTTAAACTAAACAAGAGTTTAGTTATGAATTCAATACACTGAAAAATATTATTTTTTCAGTCAATTATATTTCGTTCAAATTCGGTATTTTCTACTAAATTTTAGTAAAATATACTTCATCCGTATGATTTTTTTATTAAGTGTAATTATTAAGTAGACTAAAAAGTACACATGTTGATTTCATTTAAAATAAACATTTAAATTCTTAAAAATCTCATTTCATTAGGGACCTGTCAGTCTTAAAGTGGTTGATGGTAAAATAATAGAAGAAAGACCCACGATAGACAAT
>JAAMPD010002818.1:0-12847 GCA_025266255.1 Trissolcus basalis
TCGTGATGTAAGAAAAAAAAAAAAAAAAAAACGTGATTGTATTTATATACCTCGACGTTAGAAGATATGAGCTATTCGGTTGAATGTGATGTATTAAAAAGTAGCAAATAATTTGCAGCAGCTAGAGCGGCCAAGATTTTGTCGTACAGTAAATTTTGTGTATCTAGTGTAGATACGGTAGATAACAATGTGATCAAGTCGTAAAAGCAATAATAGCAAATTTGCTCTCATTATTAAACAATGCCAAATGTCGTTGATTTGAGTGCAAAGTGTCCTTGGCGCTGGTCCAGTAACAATTTATATCTATATTTGAATTAAGAGACACGAAAAATGATTATACCGTGTGTTAAAATGGCGCCTTGTCTCATTTGGTGGCGCCACGAATGAGTGTGGATATAAATTGGTTCCCGTTAAAAGCCGCAGGAAAAGCACCTGCAACACAAAGGCCGACGCTATATTGTGTTCTGTAATTTTTTAATTACACCAACACTCTCTGTCAAATCACGCCCGTTCGGTCGCCCAAATACACCCTACGGACATTCGTTATTTCAGGTCGCTACATTTTTTAATAATAGCTTATGATTTCTCCAACTACGCACAGCTTTTTTTTTCCTTCCAAGATGCCGGCGAAATTCAAAAGTTCAACGAAATCACTATCTCTCAAAGACTTCCGTGGCAATTCGGTGGTACCTGCCAAATTTCGTACTTTCTTCTTTTTTTTAATTTTTTAGATTTATGTTTGAATTTTGGTTTTTATAATGATAGACAAGATGCGCTAATAACTGGACGTGTGGTCAATTTGAAATCATTTTGTGTTGCTGGAGATTGTGATCTAATTTGAAAAAGGTGTGTTGAAAGACGAAAAAAAAAGAAAGAAGGTTAAAATTGTACCGACGAAATTGTCGTTGGAAATATTTGTTAATTAAAACCTTGGGATAAAATAGGACAAAGATCCATTAAACTATAAAGAAGGGATGAAATATATCCGGCGATGACAGTCGTCTCAAGACTTATATTTGTTTGATACTGACTGGCTGTTATGAATAAATATTTCGATCCCTGACTGTGATTGAGTCTGAAAATATCAACGAAGAACGCAACAACAGATCGATAAAAATTTGCTCCGCTCATGCAGGCCATAAATATGTCTGCAAAAGGTCATATAGTGTTACTCATAATCATACAACGAAATTTATCATCCCCGGGGTTTTATTTGTTAATTTTATAGCGAAAGAACAAGTAATGAGTTCATAAAATTTTCGGTGACTTATATTTTCGTTATTTCATCTTCAAATGAGCCAAGAAAGATTAAATCTACAAGGCATGCGTCTCTTTTTGCGTTATTCATTTTCTATTTCCTAGCATTTTATTAAAATTTCGTAGATATTTCAAACTGTACAACCCAAGAGCATGCATGTCATAATTGAAAATTGCAACATTCAAGATTTTATGAAAAATATAATTTCGTTAAAACGTAACATTTAAATTTAGTACCATCGAATTACAATATAAATAACAAAAGATATTTTAAAAAAGAAAAATATCACGTCGCATATTTACCGACCATGATAAGATTAAAAAACGGTGAAATAGATTTTTTTTTGCACGCGAAGATACGTGGGCGTCGTAGTAGGGAGTGTGTTGCTCATTAACTACTAAGACGTCGCGACGCTTAAGTTAGAGAAAGATCCGCAAGATGGAGATGCTGACGAAATACAAACCTCTTGTTATCATCAAGGGGATCTGATTTGACAGCTCGAACGAAATGTATTCAAATGCATTCGTCTGGACGTATCGAATCAATAACAAAATCATTCCTCCAAAGACTGTGCGAAAATTTGCATTATAAATTACAGAATTCATCACCCAGGCTTGAAATGCATGTATTTCCAAGGCTCAGCCAGTTTGATGCAAAATTAAACGAAATAAAAAAAATGACAAGATCCGATTAACATTCGGAGTGGTGCTAAAAACAAACTTACACAAGTTTACAGGTAACGTCTTGACAATCATTTCCGGAGTGTAAAAAAAAAAAAACTAATAATGATCATGACTATGTACGTATAGTATATAATCGTGTACTAAATTGAATTGAGTGTGTGCTTTTATATGCGAATAAAGTCTTTTATAAGATGGTAACATTGAATTCTCATATACACAGCCCTTCAGCAATACACGTCCATGACAACTATAAAAACATTAAATTAACCTTCACGTATCTAGATAATTGTTTATTCAAACTGTACTATTGTAATGCTTGCATTAACAAGTGGGATTTATTACAATGCACCTACTAAATTTGACTTTTTATTCCAACCTGCCAGATTTGTAACAGAGTTGTAAACTTTGAGAGAGAGAAAAAAAAGATATACAATTTAAGGAAAACTTTTTTTTCCTCTCTTTCGAGACATTCATTGTTGACATAAATGTTGGAAATTTTTTTTTGTCGTTTCAGATGCTTAGTCACTTCGGTTATATGCACACGAAGAATGACGTTGTTTTGTCCAGGACGAGTGAGAATTTGTGATTCGTCTTATCGGGAGACTCTATCGATGTCGAAGCATCTGCTTTTGGTTCTAAACAGGACTTTGAGTGTATATCATGAATTCGAGGGGTTGGTCAGGTCAATTCCCCTTTGACACTCCCGCGTTTATTCTGCTGCCGACTCTTTCTCTCTCGGCGGAGTTTTTACGAGCTCATTTCACCTCCACGCTCTCCTCAAATACGAGGCTTATCTTTCAAGAACAAGTATGTATACAGCAAGAGAAGCTACGTTGAATTCTGATTTGCTCGCTGAGGGATTTGATTCGCAGCTGTTGCAAATGTCGCGGCGAGCCATGCAATCGAATTTTGTATATCATTAAAAAGTGACGTGTAATAAGCAACAAACGTGTAATATAAAAGTTGGGGGGAGGGGGGAAATGGAAAGAAAAATTGGAAAAGAAAAGTTTGAATGATAAATAATAGTTTTGTAAAGAATTGGCAAGTGTTGGAGTTGAAACGTAAGCTGATCGTTTAAAATTATAAGCAAAGCCAAGCGCGATAATTAAACTCATGACTGACGTGGTAAGATTAGAAAGACGAAGAATGGAGCGAGATGGAGTGAGAGGGAAAGAGAGAGGAAACAAAATAAAGTTATGAGAAAGAAAAGCACTGGGAAGACACACACACTATGGCGCGATGCAAACGTGCTGAGATCACTTGAGATGAATTTGTGGCAACGCCGCCGGTAGGATATATTATAATTCGTTGGATGCATGCGGCTAATTGTGTTGCGTGGGTGTGAATATGGTTTATAGTTCGGCGGAAAACTTGGCCTCGGGCCAAACAAACGAGCTCAAGTGACGTCACGCGACGGAAATACTCGCCGGGCTAATTAGGCAAGGCACCTATCCTTGTATGCTCGAATGCAAGCGGAACCCATGCGTCTCGTCGCTCTGACGACAGAGCCTGTGCGCATCGTAGTCCTCGAATTTGCCCTCGCCCTTATCAAACACAACCGAATCTTCTCATAATGCTAATTATTCTATTCGTAGAATTGTTTTTGTCGGCTCCACTCCTCAACTTTCATCTTGATCGCTTCGTACCAGATTGCAATGCGCGTCTTCCAGCTGAATATATATTGTTCATTATGTTCCTCTCTTCTATATGTGCTGCATAATTATAATTCATAACGTGCAAAACCAAATAAAATGATCCCGACCCAAGTACGACAATTTTTTTAAACAGATTTCAAATTTCAACCATTTGTCCAACTCTTTTGCATTCATCAACAAGTTTTTTAGTGCCCTCTGGCGGGTAACAGGATAACCATCCCGGGGCCTTTTCAGGCTGCCATGAATCTAGGCAATTGGTTCGATTTTTTGAACCAGCAAATTCTGTCAAACATGACATATTCAGAACGAAAAAAAAAAGTGATAAAGTAATTGACCGATGAAAATTTATATAAATTATGTAATATAACCATTGAATAATTATTATAAATTGTTGTTGTTTGAGATGTGGTATGGGATATGGTAAATGAACAGACTGTCTGTCCAAAAATCGGTGCAATCATTTGCAAACGACGTGCGCGTCATTTAAAAGTTCTACATTTCGAATTCTTATGAGGTCGAAGAGGTTTATCAGCGATGAAAGCGCGATAATCTTCATTAACAATAGCGCTGTTGAAAAAGTCAACGAGGTAGGTGTAAAGAGACAATAAAGACTTTTTAGCATCGAGGCATGTAAGGCGCGTGTAAATCGTGTAAAAAGAAGGGGTGAGCAAGCGGGCGTGACTGCGTTAAGTCAAGTTAAGGCGAGGTTAACTTCCTTAATTACTCAGATTTAATCAGAGCCCTGGTGTATAC
Source organism: Trissolcus basalis (assembly GCA_025266255.1). Classification (NCBI taxonomy): domain Eukaryota; kingdom Metazoa; phylum Arthropoda; class Insecta; order Hymenoptera; family Scelionidae; genus Trissolcus; species Trissolcus basalis. Next base: position 4,350 of record JAAMPD010002818.1, read on the forward strand.
ACGGGGTACAAGCATAACTAACCACTTGGATGGATGGCACGGAGGATAAAAAAAATGAAAGAATAAAGAGAGACGCTGAGGTGCGCTGGAGGTGCGAGAGAGAGGCTGAGAAATGAGAGGAACAGATAGAAGATTGGTTGAAATGCCTCGAGCCGACTTTATGGTGCCCATACGTACATACTAGGGCTCTCGCCATGATGCAACGCTCGAGAGGAGCAGAGGGGCTTACTTGCTTACTTAACGAAGATTAATTGCTCTTAAACCAACTGCGCGCCGATGCGGCGCGTTACATTATCGCGCGACACCACGTGACCTCCACACAAAATCGTCGGTGGAACCCAACACGAGGAGATTTAACGAACTTCGCGATGATTATTTCTGCTTACGTCGCGCTTCGTTTCTTCGCCTTATTTATCGGGCCTTGTTAAATAACATCTGAGATCCAATTGACAGCTCTCGCAAGCGTTACTCTTTTTTTTTTTTCGTCTTTTTCGTTTCCATCTTGTACACTTGCAGGAAAATTGTTCGTCAGTCATAAATGGTTGTGTAACAAATTCGAAGGATTTATTTACTCCGATAGATTTCACGGAAGGCAAGAAATATTTGACTTTTTGTTTACGTGTGAGCAGATCAGGTAAGTGTAACATTCAAACAGATTTTGGAAAAATAAAATATAATTTTGGTTGAGTGGAATTCGAACTTGATGTTTGTTTACATTCGGCCAGTTCTGCTAGTATGGTTGTGTTTCTTCCGAAACAGTGTGTGAGACAAGGACGATTAGCTATGTTTACATATAACAATGACATTAAAAAAAAATATATATATTTTTAAAAATAAAAAATTCCGCTGTTTTGAGGTAAATTAAATGTGACTTTTGTTTACATTTGGGCTGTTGACCTATTTTGAACAACAAAATACTTTCATCCAAGGGAAATGGAATTTAAAAGATTACAAAATCGGTATTGTTATTCAAAATGATTTGTTAATGCAATTTCAATATTGTCACATTTATCCCACTTGTCACAGTTACCACCAGTCGACCCCAAAAGTATTTTCATATTTATTTATGTATTCTCTCTTTAAAAAGTTTGTTTTTAACTAAGAATATATGTTTCAGGGATATTTATTTCTAACTCGCATTATAAACGAACAAAAAAAAAGTTTTGAATGAAGAATTATAAAGCCGAATCGATCAGAGTTGGTTTCTCGAGTGTTTGCAGGATGAGATTTCCGCTAAATTTAGCTCTGATTCGATTAAAATAATGAGAGATGAAAAATGGTGAATTCAAAGAGATTAAAACAGTTGATTGAATGTGGCGAAAACAAAGAGAGGAGAGCCCGTAGCAGCTGTAATGAAAAGCGAGTTTGATAAATGCGGTGTATCTCATTCGTATCTTATTTGATAACAATCGTTGAAGAAAAAGTAGAGACGAAGAAGCGGAAGCCATCGCCTTTGTTATGTACAAAATATTATTTTGCAGACGAGTATTCATTCGGCGAAGGCTTTTCTTGAAAGACGAACGCGGGGATTAAGGATAGCCTAACGGCAGGATAATTATGAAGAAAAGAAAAACTGCGAGGGCAGCTCGAGACAAAGGCCTCGAACCTCATTCTTTTTATTTTCCTGATTATTCCACCCTCTTGGTAAGCAGCGGTCGTACTCAAAAAGACTCCAACGTCTTATTCCGAACCTTAATTTATAAATGCCATTAATTGCTGGTAAACATTACCATTCAGCGGCTCCCGCTTTTTCATCCGTCAACGTTTTTTTCGCTCCTCCGACGTAAGTAAAGATAAAAACGCAAATACTTTGTTTCAACTCGGCGCCTTTGCTTTGACCTTCTTTTCTTTATTTACTGAGCCGCAAAGTATACCAGGATAATTATGCTGAAAACTAATTATAAGTCTTTGGGCTTCAGCACTGAATCATCAAAAACGCGTCACGTTTTGTCTTTGTCGCGACACCCTTTTATTAACAAATCTATAAAACAATGAGGCATAAGTAATTCGTCTGCTCTTTTTTTTCCTCATCCTCCAACCGGTCATAAATAATTCACCATTCAATTAATTCTATTTTCAATTTAATTTTTCGTTTTTTGTTGTTGTTGTACGTTAGCAATAACAAATTGCAGGTGATTCCTTCTTTTTTTTTCTTCACCTGAAGCTGTTGATGCATATATGAGGCAATTTGCAAAGGGGGGGGGGAGATTTGTGTACTAGTATCTCTCGAAACGAAATACATGGAATAATTACAAGAACGATGATGAAAATACGAAACGAAGAAGGTAATTTTAATGAGAGTAATTTATGAGATTTGAAGAACGAAAGCGAAATGCGGCTAATTTTGAGAATCAGGTGCGTCTTTCTGACCAATGCGCGATTTCGGTGAGAAGCGTTCACGTGCAGAAATGCAGAGCCGTGAGCAATTTCGCGTGAAACGATTGCGGCTCTCATGGCGGGTATGGGCATGGTGCAAGTTAATAATAGGTGTGGCTTGCCGATTATTTTCGCGGCGATAATTAGACGTCGCGGGTCGTTCTCGAGGAAAATAACGAGGAAATAATTACGCGTCGAAACAATCCCGACATGGCAATCGACGATGAGAAAGCTGTGTTCGACTGCCATATTTTATTACCTATAAAGAAATCAACAAATAACTTTAACTCATCTGATCCAATTGGACCGATCATCTCACGAACTTGTTTGTATGAACATCATTCGATCTATGTAATTGAATATAATCGAGCATAATAGGCAAAAAAGAGAACCGAACAAAAAAAGAATCGTCTAAAAAGGCGGTACTTACAATTTTATCTATGATATTCTTATTTTACACATTTTTCGTAATTAAATAATTATGATTGTTTGTTTTCATTTTTTTTTGTCTTTCAGGTATTATGGTGTAGGTGTTTCGATGGGAAGTGAGTAAAGAAGCCTATGCTAATTGAGTAATGAAAAGTAATTAAGCTTTATGAAATGAGGGAAACGAGAAAAAAAAAACAACCCTTAAATGAGTCACCAGCGTTGGCGGCGGTTAAGTGGCACTAATTAATTCGAATCTTGTGAAAGCGAGAGGAACAAAATGGGGCTGCTTCCAACAGGCTGGATCGCGGCAAGGAGTATTAAACACTGTAAGCGAACCACTATTGGACTCTTTAATTAGCCTGGGAATGGTGTGATGGGGTGTTGAAGGCACAGAGCAACAGGTGAGATGCAAAGCAAGGGTTATTATCTGTGTTAAAGCTTAATGAATCGAGGGGTAAATTTTCATGTTTTATACTCACAGTCCCGCGCAGTTTTAATTTTTTANCTTTCTAAATTCAAATGTTCCTATCGGTTCCAACAAAATTAGACATATCAAAACATGATATTCTTACCCTTAAACTTTGTCTCTTTCCTTATTTAAAAAGAGGAGTATATCACCGTTTGTTCAATTTCAGGGTGACTCAAATTGATTTGTCAGACAGCAGAGATAAGAAGATTTGGTTTGGTATGAAATTTTCGTACACAAATTTAGCCGGGACGACGAGTCGAATAAAAAGCAAACAGTTTGACAAGGAAGGTAATTAAGACCTGTTGATTATCTGGCTGACAATTCAGCAAAGGGTTGAAGGTGTTGGACGGAAAGAAGGGTTGATGTGATAAATATGCGAAGCTGAATCTGGCCGTCAAAGGGTTGGGGTTAATGAAAAGTATATCACGAGTTTAAAGGGCGGGTGGTGTGCGAGGATGAGACGCGATAATTTGCGTGGGTGGGTGACCAAAGTAGAGACGGTATAAACCCTCTGCTATTTAATTGTCTTTAAAACATGACTTTGATGTAATTAGGGTTTGACTCGACGATGAAACATGACAACGAGAGGGTTGAACCCTTAGCCTTATTAAACAAGCGAGATTCCTTGAGCACAATGAGCCCTTATTTTCAACTAAACTTTAACTGATCAAGTATTCATAATGTTGAATTCAGATTTATGATCTCAGATGAAACGACAGTTTGGAGTTCAAACATAAAACGTTTCAGAATTGGAGATACAAAAAACTGGTCGATTAAGGTGGTTCTAACGTGATAGTCAATCCAAAAGTTTATATTATTAATTTTCATAAATATATAGGAAAAATTATAGGAAACAAAAAGACAATTATGAGGTACTATTCTTTTTGTATGTTTCAAGTGATTTTCACGGTTCGTGACAATAAACTTTTTGATCGAATTGTACCTAACCGACCAATCACAATGAGCCATTTTGAAATTGAAAATTTCGTTAACGTGATTGCTCCTAAGCTAGATGGTCAATATTTTTTAAAATTTTTCCCAGTAATCTTCAATACCTAAAGTTAGTTGTGTTAGTTTTTTGACAAATTTAACATCTCGTTTGATCAAAACAAATAATATTCGTTTCGACACTGACGCTGCATCAGTCGTTATGCAAAAAAAATCGATTTTCAAATCTTCGAAACGAAATGGTCAATCGTTTTAAAATTTTATTAACAAATGTGTGTAACTGAATAGAGCATGTGACTCAAATTTTATGAAATTCTGACACAAATGCCTTTTCGCTAGACTTAAGATAAAAGATAAACTGATCGGTGCTTGATTTGAATGTTTAATAATGCGATGAAATTTCATTTTAGCACGTGAGCCGTGAGCAATTGCTCCAAGAAGGTGGAGAGTTAAAAAATGGTTCAAGTTCGAGAACGCATTCATGACGTCAGAAAGAGCGAGAAACAGTGACAAACGTTAGAGAGCGAATTGGTGTCGGGTACACAGGACTTTGGTGTCGGTGTGTAAAGCCAACCCTACGTACGAAAAAGGTAGTACGGTGTACAAACAGACAAATATATTTGTTGTCCACACATTCTCATCAGAAGTGGTCGCTGTTTTCCACGGCACTGGTCGAGCTATTAATTGTCTCTGTTGATTCATTAGATCGTGCTCGGGTTTTTCAAGGAGAAGCGAAGACCATCACAAAACTCCTTTTGATTGAAACTAACAGATATTAATTAAACCGCACCACTTAAATATTTATTTAAGAAACTAAACATCTAATTTGACGTCGAGCTTCATTGAGCCATTTATTTTTTAAATTGGGAGAGAGATATAATTTTGAATCAGCGGTGGAACTTTAATTGGTCGATTCAATAAAATTTAATCGCAGAGCGTTATGAAACATTTGTCATTGAATCAAAAATTTTGATAAGAAAATATATAGAAAAAAGAAAAAAAAAAAGAAAAAGGATTGGCACACGTGCAACGACCAGAGCATTGATAGAAAGTGCATTGATTGCACGCATGTGTAACATGTCCATGCGCACACACGTGGTGTTTCGCACAATTAAAACATGTTTCAATTCGTAATGATACTATTTATTTAGTTCTTACAGTTGTATCAATATTTACAATAATTACGAGCACAGACAATTGCGAAAAAGAAAAGGATAATGGTATCGTACCGCGTGATTAATATTTATTATTATACATCATGGGATATTCCGTACCGACCGAACGCATTGTCGAGAATATAGTTGCACATTAATAATAATTTATTTTAGTCATAAATAAAGGCTTTGCGTTATAGGCGTAAGCATATACGTATATAACCAATAGGGAAACACAAAACTCGAATTGAATTAGCACAGACCATCATCGTACAGATATGCACACACTATGAATAAAGTTCATGGAATCCTATATACCTTGTAGAATTTAATTTCCTGTCTAAGTTTTAAACGGATCTGTACTGATCTAGCCTAGTGAAGTTCAACCGTGATTATATAATAAACTTGACTTTGGTATTCAAATTACAGTCCACTAGATGGCGTTCTTTGTACTTTTCTCACAAGTATGAAATATTGACTTTAGATTGTACAGCAAAATTCATTATGAATTGTGACTAAGATTGTATATTCTGTGATTAATTTTTTAAGATTAATTTCAAGAGCAAAAAGATTTTTTGTGTTTGTATAAAACTTGTTGTTTTAATGTTAAACCAAAGTTTTGTACTAAAATTGTTAAGATAGACAATGAAGTAACATAAGGGTTTATATAAAGAATTAAATTTCTATGGAAAGATGAGATATTTTTATAAACAGAGTGTACATATGCGTGAAACAATAGAACTTTACACGATGCTATAATATAGATGACACAGAGTCGTGTTACCTCAATGTTACATGGTGTTAGCTGCAATGAGTTTACGATAAATGTTAGATACAATCGCCAATGTAGTTGCATCGAAAATCGCTGTAAGTATTCATTATGTATTGCATGTGCATGTACACTTTTAGTTTAGTGTTATTTCCAACTATTATACTTACCATGACTAGATTCCGCGTTTATAAATTACTAACTGTTTTATAAGAGAGACCTTCATTCGATATGTATTAATATTTGATGAAGAATAAAGTCCACATGAAAAGAGCAATTTCTCTGAATGTCCCATGTTTGTTGGTTAATCAGGTGGACATCTTTGAAAAACAACATTTTTTTGTTCATATTTTTTCTTTCATTTTCCATTTTTTTCAATTTTAATTTAAAGATTTTCTATAGCATTTATCATCTGATAATTATGATATTAGGTTAAATGTATTTGTTAATTGCACTGTCGGTACAGTAAAAATATAGCGTTTTTTAAATGATAATTAATAATAATAATTTTATTATTTCATCACAAATTAAATAATATGTTGTTAATGTTTTTTTAATAAATCTCATAATAATATTTTTATATAATTATGCAAGTTCAAATAATTATTAAAATTTGCAGATTTAAACTTTTTTTTCAAAAGTTAGAGTTCGTTTAAAATTGAATCATATGTATTTTCAACTATCATAAAATTTAACTAAAGTATAAAAAATACCCAAGTTTTGTCCAATCTCTGGATTGAAATATCTCTATAGCTTAGACGCGTTTGTATTAACAGAATTAATATTGCAAATCTGACTATTTTGCGAAATTGTACGTCTCACCTTGAATGTTGTGAATTAAAAAAAAAAGGAAAAAAAATTGGCACATCTATTTTGAATCATTGATCATTACAGAGAGGCTGATTTGGTGATTAGGCATAATTTGATAGAGCGTTGTACTTGGTACATCGTTATGGATTATAATGAATCGTGAAGTGCAAAACAAAAAGGTGAGCGGAGTGAGAAAAACAAAAATGCGTGTCGGAAAAAGTACGAAAAGCACATGGCGATAGTCATTAACAGAACATTACGGCCGCACAATCGTTCAAATTGGAGAATCGTTCATAAATCTCGCGGCGAGGGAACAAAAAGTGCGAAGAAACGTAGGAATGAGCGTGGCGTACAAATATGCGGACTGGTGGACTGGCAAAGAAAACAGAGACATGTATAAGGACGCCGATGGGTGACTGTGGGTAAAAGTGGGCAGAAGTACAGTGTCAGACGAGGCGTCCGGGCGGCCGGCCGGCTGAATTAGTCGTGACACCGCGCGAGTCTCGATCAAGCGCAAAAACATCGGTCAGTCCGTCGCGCCGTTGTCCGGCCTGCCTAATCGCGCGGGGCCCCCAGTTGTATTCGAGTTATCTCGCGTCCGCCAGACACGAACGGGCCTGGCGACGGTGGCCCCCTCGACAAAAAATAAAGATAACGCGTGAGGAATTAATTAGGCCCGGGTAATCAACGAGATATCGCGCGAGTGAACGCGAATACGACAAAAAGGTGCGAAGAGGAGTCGCGCATAAATATTCCACGTTGTTCAACACAGCGCTCGAACGATCCTCTTATCCGAAGATTGGTCAGCTCGGCGTATAGCAGCCAACTCGAAATCGTTTGCTCCAAGCTCGTTTTTGCCCCTACCAGCTCTCACTTTTCGAGCCCCCCGTCAGCCCCGCCGCGCCGCCCGTCTCCTTCTTCAATCGGAATATCTCTCTTATTTTCTCTCTTTTGATTTCTTTCTCTCACTTCTGCTCTGTTCTTTTGACTCGCACTCGTGAGTAACGGCTATTCCAAGAAGTTGTTTCAGATAGGGAGCTAATTTGTTCGCGCGGTCCCGCCGCAACGTAAACCCCACCAGTCCCCCCCGAGAGACTCCTCTTGCAATAAATGGCAAGATGCGACAATGTGTCCGACCCGCGTTCAGATAAATATTCCTTCCTTGCTAACATCATTTCTGCTGACGCCCGCCACTGCTCCTCATTCCTGCTCATTATTATGCAATCACTCACTCTTTTTCTTACAATTATAAACATCTCCAGCCAACACCGCGCTTTTCATTTCATTAAAACTATCATTAGGCTCCCATTCGTCACACTACTTTTAATCTACGCGTTTCGCTATTTCAACTTTTTTTTTTACATTTTAATTTTTTCCCCACTAACTCATATTACTGCTATTGCGCAAATCAAGTTAAAGTTTTATAATTAAAACTACATATTGCCAGACTAAACATCAGGAAGGAATTGATATTAACATCAAAATTATTTGTATGTTAGTTTTTAAAACAAAAATATATCATAATATTTTTGAAATTTTAAAG
>JAAMPD010002819.1:0-12834 GCA_025266255.1 Trissolcus basalis
TTGTTTCATGGTGGAATTATCAGCGCGAAGTCAAGTGAACAATTGAAAAAGTCAAAGCGTGGCGCAAAATTTTTCGGACTCGCGCCCGAGGGATCATTAATTGGCAAAAAAGCACGGCGCGCAATTAAATGACGTGACATCGTAGCACTCGTTATCCCGCAGTCGGCGGTACTAAAACCTCTGTCGATTTAACGACTTATTAAACAGCGTCATGTTAGAACGCTCGCGATTATATCAACGCGAGTTTATAATCAAGTTGCGTGCAACACGTCGGTTATTGAATTTTATCGGTCGATTTTGGCATTGTGCAACACACCGCTGCACATATTCTCAGATTTCATTTTCAAATTTCATATATGTTTTTGGCCATTGCAATTAAGATGGAATCATCAATTATGTTTTTAACTGTTCGCCCGGTTTTTATTTGTGCATTGAATTATGAAATGTGGAAACAACGAGAATGAAATTAACCCGCGGACAAAATGACAAAAACAAAATGTGAGCACTGTTGTTTAATGTTACCTAAAGGGGGTGGGGGGAGTGGTGACTAATTAAATGAAAATTTTGCAATCACAATAATCGCGCGAATTTTCTTTCAATTTCACATCGAAGGACTGATGGCAAATGAAATCAACTGCTAAATGGAAGTTGATAATAAAAGCGTATCGTTGATATAAAACGTGGTGCCCGGGCGATGATATTGGATTATTTATTGTGCGGCACCGAGAACTGCGAATGTTTTTATCATCTCGCCCAGTTGAATTTTGATACACGCGTGTGAAACAACGTCATATACAAATTTAATGCGAACAGATAGTGCCCCCGGACCAGCGGCTGGATATTAAAGACTTAGCTTCGGCGCAAAGGCAGTGGAATGAAGAAAAAAAAGAAGCTCGAGTATCGCTCGAGAGTTTTAAACAAAAGGGGTCGTTAGAAACAAGTGGCGTCGATTAAAAACGCCCGACACCACTCAACCGCGCTGCATTGAAAAACACTCCTTCACTTATTTCTTATTAAACAAACTGTTTTGTTTAATTCTCTCTCTGTTCGGACGCTGAACGATTTCATTTCTTCTTCTTCAATCAAATATGGAAATCAATTTTGTGATCTAAAGAAAATGAAAACTGATTTTTTTATTGTTTCCACGTCGTTGGTTTTGCATCAACTGGAAATTTTTTGTCTTTTTTTCATTCAAATAAAAAAATAAATTATTCCTCTTGAAGGGACTGAAGAAAATTTGATAATTCATTCCAGCAAAATGGCGCCGTAAGAATTGACGACATTAAAAACGATTGCAATGATTATGGCTGAGAGAGCGGTTATGATGATGTCCTGACATTACTTCTAGTTTAGCTTCCACGAGTCCAACGGTATTGATAATACCGCGAAAGTTCGCGGTACATTAAATAACCTAATTCCGGGCGGAGAAACTGCGAGCCAAGCCGGGGGCTGATGAATAAGAATCGCGCTGATGCCGCACGTTTCGAGGATCCGTTGCCGAAGTCGCGTCATAACCGACCGATATGAAATGTTATTGCGTGATCACGTCGCCGATTGGCGGGCAAAAAAGTCCGATAACACAGCCCCTCACGTCAAAATGGCAACGTGGCTCTCCCGGTCATGTCGTCGGTAATATATACAGGCCGTGCAGAACGCCAGCCAGATCCCTGTTTACGGTCATTCGCTATTCGCAGTAAAAACATTCTCGAGCTCCGTTTAAACGAATTCTACGATGATAAAATATCGCTCGCCGGCTATTTACAATATTTGGGAAAGAAAAATGTGTGACTGCGGTCATAAATTAATTCTTCCCAAACGTTAAATTTCAAGTTGCTAAAGGTTTTTGCAATTTTTTTGCACTGCATTAATTGTACTTACTATAAATTTAGTTTAATTACTTTTTTTGGTAAACTCCTTTTATTTATGGGATGGCATTTAAACGTGAATGAATCTATGATTATATATAAATTCTAATTCTGTTGTCTTGTAAATTAATAAATTTTAAATTTAAATTTATGTATAAATATAAATTGGTTATGTATGCGAAAAACTGTAAATTCCTTGATGCAGATTTTCGTCAATAAATTTATGACATAAACAACTTAGATTTTTATCAGAAGAATGATAATTCTGTCAGTTGAAAAATTGCTGCTAACATAGCAGAGATTGTTTAATCGAATTTCGCGCGCAATTCGCAAATAGCAATAAGCGGATGAGAACTTTTATATTTGTTTCAATGCCGCCGGCGAATCATGCCACTTTTTCTTTCATTTCTTCTTTCTTTTTTTTCGGCGAAACAACGCGCTCTTTATATGTTGAGTGTACAGTTTCTGACGCGTGAGCTCGTGCTCAGAACGATGTGATTTATTAAAATAAGGCACGGAAAAGATGAATGGCACATTATTATTTGGCGCCGTCTGTCGTTTCGCGCGCAAAAGCGCAATAAAAGCTTTTCCTCCTTATTAACGAACTTCACAATGAACGGAGCGATAACCCTGAAAAATATTGTCCCTATCGCAAAAGAAGTCATCGGCAAAACAATGAGATGTAAATGAAATGCAACATTATAAAGTTTTAGCTCAGCTTTTTGTGTGCCCGCACGAATGCTCTCTCGCTCCCTCTTCTTTTTTTTTTTTTTTTTTTTTTCGTTCGCGTGATATTCGTCTTTTAAATAGTGACGTTCCTACAAAGAGAGAATAGGGGAAAAATTGTTGGAAAAATGTTGCACATCAATGGGACACAAAGTTGTTTGTTGTTTTTATTTCTTTTTTTGTGACCGGCCGAATCGAATGAATCCATTCAATTTTGTCAATGTATCGTGAAAAAAAAGTCGAATAGAAATGAATACAAAAAAAAAAGTGTCCCATTTTCAAAAGTGTAACGAAAATCAGCAGAATCATTTTGTGACTTTTACATTTTCATTCTGAAAGTTTCAACGCGCATTAAGAGTGTTGATTAAATTAGCAAGGATCTTGATAGCGCGAAACTGAATTTCCCATTTTGGTTGATTCAACTCGCAAGATAAATGCTTTATCTTGTGCTCTATTACTTCCGATCGCTCGCGAAAATATTCCGCAAAATATCCGCAACACAAATCTAGACTTATCAGCGCTAGACTGACTTATTGGTGTCGTAGATTCAAAGCCAAAACTCCGGATTGAAAATTTCCATTTTTTTTTTTAAATTAATGATTTATACTTTTATTATTTCAAAATTTATTTATCCATGGACCAGAATTACATTGAAAAGCATAAATGTTTACAACTTCCTTATCCGCAAGATTCAGCAATTCAAAATGATTTTTCAATTTCAGTTCCTGATTGAAGATCCATTATACTTCAATTACAAATTTTCATTAAAAAAAGTTGAGTGTTCTGCAAAAGGAAAGAAGAGTATTGAATTGATTTTATCAATTCACGTTTTCGTTTCGTTTTATTCTTTTGATATCCACTCTGGAAATAAATAAAAACCATTTGTATCCATTACGAGGAAAAAAGTGATTAAAAAGTTTGTTTTAATTGCTGTTCAAACAAATTGATTGTAACAATGAAAAAGAGTTAGCACGCAAGTTTAAATTGTAATCCCGCGAGTGCGTGCGACTCACTCAAATCAGAGGGCGAAGCACTCTCACTCGCGAACGTGCCTCATTATCCGCAAGTCAAACGACAGCTTTGTTCGCCTATGTAACTCAAAAATAATAAGCCCCTTGGAGCAGACGGAAAACATTTGCGGCCGACGCGCGATCCCCTGCAAGATAATCACCGACGATGAAAGCCAGGCACGGTGTACGGCGCCAAAAAGTCCAAAAACGTAGAACTAAAAAAAACAACAACAAACATACATACAGCGGGGAGCACGAAAAATGAACGAGGATAAGCAAAATGGTTTGGAATACGAGCGACCAGCGAAAAAGCACCGGGGAGAGAGTGAGAGAGAGGGAGAGAGAGAGAGAGGTTTGTGAGAGTGCACCGTGCGTTGCCGATCGCCATGGCAACCAACTGCTAACCCTCCAGGCGTCGCCAACTTTGGGGCTCTGCTTGCCGATGATAGTAATAATGTATCCCACTGTGTTGATGTAGGTCGCAAGGATGCGACGTCAGTCTCGAGCGACAACCAGCTTTTCCAGCCGGCCCGAAACAAAGAAGGACCAGGGCTCATCCGCACTTAAACGCGTTTTCCATTATCGCACTTATTTAATTGCGCGCGCACCAACCGTTCCAGCTCCTTCGCAACGCCAACTTTGACTTGCTCGTTCGAGGGCGATGACTTTCACAAAGACGCTACACTTTATACATGTCAGACTTTTGAAATATACCCTAGTAAAAAGGATCATATTGTACATGTATAAAACATAAATGTAATATATTTTTTCAGTAATCATATATATATTTATATTGATTGTATGAACAATATGAGCAATATGGTGTTCCTTTTATGTCAAAGAGCAAATTTAAATACAAATCAAATTCGTTCAAATGACTTTAGTATCACTAAATGAATCAAAAGTTCAAACGCCATAAATAAAAGATAAATAAAAACTTTTATTCGACGAATTAGTATGATTGAAAGAGAACGATCAAAACTGATTGTTTGGCAATTATATGGACAGCTTGAAATTTGGATGTTGAAAATTGAAAGGAATTGAGGTGTATTCGTTCGTGTGTGTTTAGAAAAAAATGTATTAATTTTTTGATTATTAATTATTGTGATTTAGGTTTTGTTTGCCACGGAGAGTTAATTAAACTCAATTTCTGATTCTGAAATTTTTTCCTCGCAGCCCCAATCAGAATATTGACGCGAGAATTCAATAGCGAGTAAACTGGGAAAAGATTTAAAAATAGTTGTGAAATAGGTGGAAATTTGCTGGCTGGTGTGTGCGTTTTCATTTGAATGTATACACGGTGATTGAGAACGGGCGACGATTGAATTATATCATAAATCATATGTTTTTTTTTTTTAGATTTTATTATCATTTTATATTGCGACGGTGAAATTATGTTTGTGCGAATTCATTGAGAACACACTGTTGCTAACAGGAAACATTGAATTAGTTGTATACGGTTTGATACTGGGTGTACACTGTCCGAGTTGCTAGACACTGACAAACTAAATCAGCGTCGCGAATGGACTCTGATGTATCATCGTAGGCAAATACATCAGTGTCACTTACGAATACTAATGAAACATGCGAGCGATGACACTGATGAATTCAGTCAAAGCATTCGCAACGCGGTTTGTTTTGATACTTGTATTATCAATAATCTTCTGTCATTTATATTTTTTGTTATCGTTGTTAACATCTCTAAAGGAGACAAAAAAGGAATGCCTGCATCCATTATACAACACAAAAATTAAACTTTCAAATTATTTTTCGATCCAAGTTTGTATTTTAAAAAGCTTATTCAATGTCAATCAAAATGATTTCAAATTCAAGTTCAAAAAATGTTTATTCATTTTATTTGAAAATGTTGGATGAAAAATTGATTATGGTTATTTTGTTCTGCAGTGTAATTTGTACATTTTGCTTTTTCGTTTAAATTGTATATTTTGTATTCACTCTGTTTCACACTATTTTAAGTCTGCGAGAGGCAACAAAACTGTACATTTTCTTGAGGTACTAACGACGACTGTAAAATGATATTGAAACGAGCGCAAAGGGCCTTGATGACAAAGGCGTCGTTGAAAAATGCAATAAATCATGAAAAAACAGAACCGAGATAATGAGCGTACAAAAAAGCTTGAAACAAGTGTTATCGCACGACGAAGACGGGGGTCCGGCTTGAGATATTTCGAGTTAACAAATATTTGATAATTATCTTGAGAAGTCCGGGGACAGCGCCCTCCTATCGCGAGCATCCTAATTAATTTATATCCGCTGCCACCCTTGTCCATAAAGATTGTACTCGCTGATTCGCTGCGAATGACAAAAAAAAAGCTTTTAAGCTTTATGCCGAAATTCTTTGACTTTTTCGAGACTTCATACGAAATAACCACACTTTCTGAAGCGCACTTGGATTTTCATTTTCTGCGCTCAACGTGTCGTTCGAAAAAGTAAGCAGTGAAAAAGAAGCATACTTTTAGAGGACATCGCGAAGCGTAATGAGAGACTCGACCCGGCAGAACTCGCGCTTGTTAAAAACTAGTTATATCATGCTCGCGACGGTTGTTCGCTTACCGCTCCAAAATAAGGCAAAAAAGGCCAATGACAAAAACGGACAAATTGTCGGTGACGAGCAACCTAATTTTATGTTTATACAAAATACACGACGAAATTTGTTGAGCTTGCATTAAAAAAGGGGTTGGATTTTTGTGTAAAGAGAGGAATTTTGGATTTTTCAAACGGCATTCAAAAAGCCATTTGGAAAATCAGAGGCTCCGATCGCTCGAATTTTGTCGTGTATTTACGGTCATTTATAAACATTTATGTATTGAAGTTGAATTACGACGGACGGAACGATAATGACGAAGCTTTACTGCCATTATTGGCCGTTTGGTTCGTTCGTTGAATCTAAATTTTTATGACACGTCTTCGTTTGTAAGCTGTATATTTCAAACTCAACGGCAATCCTTTTTTCTTTCGTCCCTCGCGCACAATTCCAGCCAACGCGTTTTCAGCGCTCCGCGACTCGCAATATAAGGCTGTTATATTTATTTGTTTGTGACGTATATAACGAGCACGAACTTCTCGTTACACGATTTTTATAACAAGCGGACTATTTATCGCGAGAATGTACGGGTATACGAAAATAATACCTTCCGTGCTCTATACCCTCAATGGAAATTGAATAAGTACTTTCTTATATAAAATCCCCTGTTTTTGAACGAATAATATATGTTATAAGCTGAAATAACGACGCATGTAAATATCTGAATACAAAATGGGAAATATTTTATCATTTTTACATCTCCTGCACAATAGAGGAGATATTTTGTCTGACAAAAAAATTTCTTACAAAATGTGACGGATCTCAACTGGAAATAATTTTCTTAATCGTTTCACTAGCAGATTACTTCGACAAAACTATTCATAATTTATATTAAACCTTGTAGAATTATAAATCAATTATAATTGAAGTAAGGAAATGTACCTAAAATACGGTTATAGTATGTACCTAGTTGTGTTAAGTTTGTTTTAAAAGTGATTCTTATTTTGGATAATTATTAAATTATTTGAAATGCGCGAAGATTAGGTGTTATTTTTCCATTAATTTAAATAAAATGTTTTGCATAGTCTCCAATTTCAGAATAAATTCAAAATATATTTTAAACAAACATAACACAAACAGGTACACTATAATCGTATTAGGTACGTTTACCTTATATCAATATATTTAATTACATAGAATATAACTAAAATATATTTCGTGCACTTCAAATGTAATTGAAAGTATGTTTTTGTCGTACGAAAAAGTTAATTTCCGAATTCAGTGTTAGTCATTGTGAAAAATTGCAAGTTACAATTTTTACAATAAAATTGCAACAACAAAAATTTGAAAAAAGAATTTTGTGAAAAACGATTGGCTGATAAAAAAAGGCGAGACGTCTAAAAAAATCTGAGATGCAACATTTGGCAGGAATTCTAAGCATTGATCATCTCGGACGATAAGGGCAATTAATCAACATAGATAACACGCTGGTGACGATACAAAGCCGAGTTTGTGCCTGAGGTCCGACGTACGAAACACGTGTCAGAGTGTTAAGTCGGCAAGGCGGGACGCTCGTTAATCACGCGACGTTATTATGCGTGATGGATTAAAACCAGACGCTCTTTTTCCCCATTCGGACTAGACTTTCAGAAAAGTCTGCGTTCATCCACCGATATGCACAATAACTTTTGATACTCCCGCAGAAAGTGGCAGAGAGGATAAAAAAAAAAGGTTTTCACCTTTTTCATGAATTGCAAATTGCAACGTTCATTTTTTCGTTCAATTCATTCCTTTTTTAAGTATTGCAATCAGAGGAGATGACTGAGATAAAAAAGTTATGCGCTTTTTTTGCCTGAGTTTTAATCAAAGGTGAAGAGGAATGCAATTACGCTTGACTAATAAATCGTCCTCGAGCGATCATAGATGTGATGCGCGCAGCTCAACTTGAATCATGGCCGGAATTCAGTTTCTTTGGTATATCCAAGTGTGTCGCAGCTGTAGGTGCTCGGGTGCATAGTTATATATTCGTACAAGTTCACCGGTTCAACTTTCGCGCAAGAACTTTGCCAAGTTCTTAGAACGTCCCGATTGAGCATCCAAAATGATGAATAGATCGTACAAAATGCATTATCAGAAGTGCTTTTTTTTCATTTTATATCTCTAAATATCATATACACGGAGAAAAAACTTGTAATAATTTTTATCACAATTTGTGTAATTAAATAATTGATATTAAATGTTTGGTCATTATTATAAGATAGTTTTTCAATTTGAACCAAACAATTTGACAATAATTCTTATAACTTTTTACTCTGTGTATTTATTTATTTACTTAAAGTATATATTGTGAATAAATATTTCTATTATATTTGAATTTATTATTTTACGGAGTTTATTTTCATTGTTACTAATAATATAACTTTTTTTTAGGAATTCATCAGGGACTGGCAATGAAATTGATGTCTTCAAGGGGAGATATATTTTCATCGTCTTTCATGAAGAGTCGCAGTGGAACGTCGATAATTGCATCGAATCTTCGGATGAAAAAGGAGGCCCGGAGGCTAAAAGTTCGGGATGCCAAAAAGCGAGGAAAAGTATTTTCACACTCAAAGGACCGAGATGTTACCTTTTTTGTATTGGTCGGATTTGCCGAGAGGTGCGAATGTACTATACGGTTAGCGTATTGGCGGTATTGGTTGGTCTGGTAAGTCTGAGTCGCGATAAGCGTAAGGGTGATGTTCGATCGCATCAGAGCCATCGCATGCATATTCATTGGAGGGTTTTTACAACGCGTACCGATCGCGCAGTCTCTCCACGAGATTATTCGTTTGTTATGTGCGTTTTCATATTCCGAACATTTTTCTGCGCGTCTGATTTGAATAGAATAATGCACGGTAATAACGAAATTCCCGAACCGATGATTGATTTTTAAATTTCAATTCGATCACGCAATTTTTCTTTTTATTCCTGCTTTTTCTCCCTCTCCACAATCGCGCCAATACTTTTGCCGTTCGAACGGTCGGTGTAAAAATTTTGTCGCGTCGGATTCGTCGGGTTTGAAATTTACCTTGGAGATAAGAAAAATAAAAGATGGGAATAAAGTTTGCAGAGGTAAGAAACTGGCGGCGATAAAAGTGAGAAACGAGTTCAAAGACAAGCGCTCGCGCGAGCGCGCCGCTGTACAATAATTTCGTGTCCCTTTAAGACGGATCGTCTGCAATCGGATGGAATCAATTTCGACGGTCCGACGTGCCAGAATAACCAGAGTCGGCTGAATTGCTCGCAGACCGCCGGGCAAAACGAATTTCTAAGCTGGTTACGAGTGTAACTTCCGATCAATCGCCGCAATAAACCGCGCTCGCTAGCAACGACGTCAAACGGAAGTCATAACTCCGAAATGGGGCGCCGCGCGTAAGCGATTGTGCGAGGTGTATACACACGCCAGAACCCTCCAAGATAGTCGACGAGTCGATCGACAAATTATACTTTATTGGATATTCTGGATATTCATTTCTATCATTTTATATCCCTCCTTGCAAATATGAGAAAATTATTTTCTTTTCCTCCTTGTACACCATCATTTTTTTTTCTTTTTTTCAGAGTTCTTTTATGTTACCTTTTCTTCTTGAAGTTTTATTTTTTTTCTCTCCTTTTTTTGTAAGTATCTTCACCTTATAAACTACTGAACCATTTAGAAAAGATGTTTTAAGCTGGATCATTTTCATTGCTCCATTTTTTCGACTTCCCCCTGATCCTTTTTTCCTTAAGAGGAGTTTCGTCGAGTTTGTTTTTCGCGATTAACCCAATTTCTATAACGTGCGATTCATTTTTTGTTCCAGGTTGCCTTCGACCTAATCCAATGGCGAAATCGATACATTCCTCAGGGTGGATTATACCGCGACAGAAATGTCCGTGAACGTCGAAGCCAAAAGATTGCGACATCAGTCTGCGGGAGAAGGAAAAAAATGTCCAAGACAAAATCCGAGTTGATAAAGTGCAAAGTTTGCCGGTTTCTTTGTCATGAAAAAAAAAAAAAAAAAAGACGACGAGGTATAAATTGAGAGAAGAGGCCAATGTCTTTAATTGAAGAAACTCGGATTAATCAGCCTTTATTTGCGAAACACGAGCAGGCGAAACTGAAAGATAAGAGGGAAAAAGAACGAATGGCAATCAATAGTTGGAGAAAAAGGACTCGTACGTTTTCGTTCGAGGCGGATGGGACTGAAAAGAGATCGGAAATTTAATGCCCGTATCGAGGGCACTTGCCAGACGTCGGAAAAAGCCAAACGTTGAGGTTAGGCTGTGCAATCACGACTCGTATAATGCGCCTGTTCCAGCATCCCGTTTCCGGTCCGAAATAATTTTCGTTTTTACGTGCGGTGAACTCGTTAATGGTCAGATGCGTCCACTGTGGCCCCAACCTTTCGAGTGGCACGTGCACTCCCCAAAGATGCCTCTTTTTTTTCATCTGCAAACTTTTCCACACTAGAATAAATTTGCCGTCTTGAATGTCAATAGAAAAATCATCATTTGAAAAACACAAAAAGGTAAAAAATACATAATTCATAATAAAATTTATTATACGACAACATAATATAAAAAAGATTTTGAAAAAGTTGAATTGAAATTGAAATTTTATAAAATTTCCGAGGAAAATATAATGATATGTCAAGGAATTTTATTATATTGATGTCGAAAGAAGTAATTACTTAATTTTGAGATAAAAATTGTAATTTAGTTTATGATTGGAGATAATTTTTTGAACGCTCAGCTGAACGTCGATAAAAGGATGGCATTAAACGTACGTTCGCCAGTATATTCAAGTTTACGCATCAAATCCAACATTTTTCACGCCTAAAATGAAGTAAATTCTTTTTAGCAGCCATAAATGTCTTGGCTAAAAATTGTACGAATTCGTGGGCGTACAATTTCGTTGCACGGATGTGTATTTATCGTTGAATAATGTTATTAATCATATCAAAGTCGCTTCAAAAATGTATCGTGAATAAAACAATGTTTCACACGAAGAAAAGAGGTTCAGACGTAATAAACGACTGATAACGCCCGAGAACTGGATATGTGAGAGTTTTTTTTCTTTTTTCGTTCATCCTCTCTAGTATTGACACGCCATATTTTACCCAGACATCATCGTTAGTTTTTTCCCTTCAAACGAAAAATGAAACGAAATTATAACGTTCTGCATTGTATAGCTGAATTTTAATACGTAATATTGTACGGATAAGATATAATTATTGGACGTTCGAAGAAAGTAACGGAAAAAAATATATTACTTCAAACATATCCTGACCCTTTTCATAAAACGTACTTTTTTAACATTTCAAGTCAGTTTTTATTATAATTCTACCTCTTCTTTGTGAAAAAACGAACAATACTCGGGAATTAATTATGCATTTACATTTTTGCCTTAAGTAATCTATTTTCACTCACGTTATAATTTTTTTAATATTTTTTATGCAAAAGAAAAACTTGTAAAACGTTCGCTAACGAGCGCGAATTAGAAACGTAAGGAAGTAAATTAAAAGACAAGTATATGAAACAGTTTAAATTAAAAATTTCATCACCCGAAAGTTTTAATTTTTTCTTTGACAATTTTTCAGACTTGGCGTTGGAAGAAAAAGTGACGGAGGAATATTCGTCAAATTTCACAGCCCGGAGATGCTTTTTGGATTAACATATATAAATCCCGAGGATGCACACGAGTCATTTGCACCTCCCGTTGTAATTTGCGATTCGTCTTCCAACTTTCAACGTTACAGCTATACGCGATGTCCATGACACCTCGTTAGAGCGGCTACTGGCGGGCGCTCGAGTGTCGGCGAGCTTTCGCGAAAATTAGAGAGCGTTTGGCGACAGGATCCGAGAGGGCCTTTGCAAATACCGTAATTATTCAAATGACTGGGATATTTGTCGAATACTTGTGCTCGCGTTGTGTCGTCCGCACTATGTTTACTTTTTTTTTTTTCGTCTGCACTTTTTGCACTACTCAAGACGATGATTATACGTGCGTCCGGAGAATCATGCGCTGATTACAAAAGTCATTAAAAAGTCGGTTGACACAGTTTCGCTAATGGCTTTAATTTTTTTTACCTTGCTCGACTAGTTATTAAGGCAAAATATATAAAAGTCCAATCTGACGGGTTCAAAAGGGACACTTGCGAATAATTCGGCCCTTTGCGAACCTGCTCTTTCTGACGCAGTCACAAAATTGACGATGGTATAGATAAATAATATTCACGTTTTGAACTGTATACTTTTAATTAATAAAAACTTTCCCTGTGGAAAAGCGCAAAGTAAACTTTGTGCAACGAAGATCCTTTGAAAGGAATTGTTGAAAAAGCCTACTACGAGTATTTACTTCTTTTTCTTTTTTTTTTTCGTTCAACGAGTCAATAATTCTGTTTATTTTTATTCGCTTTCATGAGATAATTTTTAACGACGTGTTCAATGGATCGGGAAAAATAATTTTAGTTGAGACACATACGTTGGCATGTCGTGTGTATACAAAAAGGTTTGATGTTCTTTTGGTTAAAATACGAAAGGAAAAATATGATTCGATAGTTTTGAATAAATGTATCATTTATGCCCGTTGCCTTTTTCGTGGTTCGGCGGAGTAATAGAAGGCGAACACGAGCCGCGTCTCGCCGGCATGAAATTACACGAACATTTT
>JAAMPD010002820.1:0-12832 GCA_025266255.1 Trissolcus basalis
AACTACTTTTGAATTTTTTAATTAACAAACTTAGTAGGTTATTAAATTATAACGGAAAAATATTAAAAAATTTTAAAAAATTGTATAAAAAATTTCAGTTAATTAAGAAAATGGATATAATTTTTTGATTATAATTCAGACTAAAATTTTAAATTCTTCATCAAGCGATTATTAATTTGGTGTTAATAATTGAAAATTTTAAGTCAAATATTTGCTGAAAAATTACCTCGAATCGTAGTTCGTTGATTGGCGGTAAAGCATATGGGATGCCTCTAAATGCCGAAAAAGTTCGGCCCTTTAAAGATTTCAAAAACATCCCCTCAATCGTGCCATTTTGAATTGTTGTTTCCGGCTCAGCAAAAACCAAAAATTGAATTTGCAAAAGGGCGCTCAAAAACAAAAGTTTCTTCATGATTCACAGTTTAGTTCCAATTTGTAAAAAAAAATCGTAATCCGAATTTTTCAAAACGATTTCTCAAAAAAAAATCTTTTGAAAACTATTAATTGAAAATGAAATGTGTAGTCATAATTTTCAAAATTTCTATACAAAAAAATTAGTACAGGTTGACAATTAACATTTAGATTGATCTGAACCGTGTTGTTCACTATAAGACGGTTAAATTGTAACTGCTATCTAACAAACATTCGGAGCCTGGGGCAGCTTATAAAAATGAATCGTACTCGGTTAAATTTTATTTATGCAAGAATATTTCCTTGTACTGCAAAGTGTTTTTTTTTCATTTCAAACCAGTTGATAGCGTGAATGCAATGATAGCCGTGTAGAACAATTTTTGTATGATAATTGATTAAAATCAAATAGATTAATTGCAACAATTGTTGTTTCACGTTATGCATTATTAATGAAAAAAATAAATTACGAGGACACTATCATACATACGAAAAAATGCAGATTTGCAATTGAAATGTAAAAAAATGATAATACATTTTAATTGCTAACGAATCATAAACAAATTTTGAGTTTCAAGGTGTTTTCAAGTTTCAACGAATGGACTAGAATGTGAAATTATGTTTCGCAAAATTTAACACATTCCTTTTTCTAATAATTGCATAAGTTTTCGTAATCATAAGAATTTTTAATTTAAATATCTCATTTTTTCGTTTCAACATTTTTTTTTCTTCATTTTATTAAATGTTAATCAATTCGGTAAATTTCTCGAGGATTTCAATAATTGTACAAAATGAAATCTACTTTACCTGAGGTGGTGTATTTATTCACAGTTGGTAAAATGAGTACTATCAATTTCATAATGTTCTTCAATTACCCTTGGATGATAATCAAATATTTACAAAAATGTTCATAGTTTTCAAAATCTACCTTTCATATATATTTTCAAATATATTATTTGAAGATGAATTTAAATTAATTTAGAATTATTTAATTAGTTTGTATCTTAATGGTAAAAGATGATTTACTGCAATTCAATATTTTATTACGAAGTTTTATGACGAAATAAATCAAATTAATCATTCACCAAAAAATTGTTAAACTTTAAATACCTTGTACGAGCATTTCTTCTTTTCATAGTTCTTTGAAATTTAACAGACCTGAAATTGATTGGTGTATCATTAAAATTTAATTTTGTAACAATGATCAAATTTTTTTATAGTGCAGTATTGTTCCACAGCATAACAATTTTTTGTTTGCAAGTAAGTACAAAGTCAAATTTGATATAAGAATAGAAATAATGTTCAAAACTAAAAAAATATATGTTGAATTTAAAATTAGTTTGTCTATGCTATGCCAGATGCAGAACACTTTTCTAATTCATTTTCAGAATCAGGTAAGAAATGTTTTTATTCAGAATGATAATTATTTTTAAATTTTCATTGACGTTTTATTTTAAATATAAAAATTATATTTATTTATCTTCTTTACTTACTATTTTTTTATAATAAAATAATTCAGAATCTGATTACGATTTTACGTCTGTTGTACACACGTTTCACAAAAGGGATACTTATTCTACAATGAGGATAAGAGCTTTTAAAAAAAATATAACTTTGTATCTTGAACAAAAGGATGGTATTTTGATTGGCAGAGAAACGCCAGTTTATCTTGCATGGCGCAAAAAAATGGGAAATCAAAATCAGTCATCTACAATAAAATATACACGTTACCCACATGTAAGTGAAATCATTATGAAAATCTGAATGAAAACATTTGTGAAAATTAGAGAAAAATTAAAAAATGTTAGTAATTTTTATAGGCATTGGATTTTAGAATTTATTATGATCGGTTGAATCATTCAGCTCTGATTCTTGCTGAAAAAGGTGAAGATGGAAAATTTAACATGGTAAATTAAAAAATAAATTATGCAAACTTATGAAATGTATCCAAACATATGCATTTACTTTTATGAACTAGTTTTCATCGACAGACAGGGTTCATTAAAGATTTTGTAATTCAACCAGTGAAAGGTGTCAAAAAAAACATCACTCAGATTGAAACGTGATGAAAACTCAACTGATAATTTAAAAGCAAACAAAAATGAATCTTATTCGTCTATACATGTTGTGAGAAAGATGGAAAAAGGTATCTTTGATTTCATTCGAGGTAAGATAAAAAAATTTTTTTTAGTTTCATGTTGCAGTAAATTAAATGATTTCAAATGAAAAAAAATCATGAATATTTTTTTTATAATTCAAATTTTATTTTTTTGATTAAAATTTGTTTTAATTTATATAACATGTATATTGATAATTCGATGATAATATTTTTCAGATGACGTTTTGAATAATTTGCAATTAACAAAATATAAAAAAAGAAACCAACCGATACTTGATAAAGTTTATCCAAAAATTCTTGTTTGGACTGATTATAAAACATTTAGGTGAAATCGACTTTTTAAATTTAAAAAATGAAAAAGTATCAAGAAATTTGATTATGAAGATCTGAAAATATCATTATTTGAAAAAATTCCATTATTTGTCACAGTTATTTGATATTTTCATGAATTTTAAACCGAACGTTAATGCCAATTTTTTATGCTAATTTTTGATATTAAAACATTGATTTTAGAGACCATGGATATGATGTCAATGAATTTATTAGATATATGACTGTTTTTTGGAACGGAGTCGATTTATATTATAGAGCTCTAGAAAATCCAATTATACGATTGCATATTGCAGCAATAGTTATACCGCAGGTAAAATAAACACACAATTCACAATTCATGTGAAAATAATTTACTTACAAAAACTTATTTATAATCAAAAATTCATTTTATAAAATTTTTATATTATTTAAAGAACAGTGGTATATCAAATTACATTGAAGAAAATACAAAAGAAGGGAGACAAGCGTGGGACTCGTATGTTTTACGTTCCTTCAGTAAATTTTTGATCAGTCATCCGTTACTGAAGAAAAATTTCTATGATGTGGCAGTTGCCATTACAAAGTATAACAATAATTCAGTTTTCATAGAAAAATTCCACAAAATTAAAAACGTTCATGCTTTAACGAATTGGTTTTTTTTAATAATTGTTTTTTCAGCTACAACTTGATCATGAAAATGAACACATCATATTCGGATAAAGTGAACGGTTAGTAACGAAAAAAAATTTTATTTTCAACTTTCGACACATGCAATTTTTAATAATTTTTCATTGAGGGAATTATTTGTTGTAGGAATTTCTAATTTTGGAAAAGCTTGTCAACCAGTGAATGCCACAGCTATTGTTCAAGATAATAAAAGATTTTTTGGTGTTAGAATAGCTGCCCATGAACTTGCACACTTGTAAGAGAAATTGTGTAACACTCTTTAGAAAGAAGAGGTTAAATATAACATAAGAATATATGTTAGAGAACATAATATCGACGCTCTTTACGAAAAACATTCGATTTCAAAATTTTCAAAAATATTTTAAATGGGAAATTTTGAATTGGCATTTTTTTCGTAAGGAACATCGATATATATATATAAAATATAAATAAATATATTTTTGTATATAATATATCTGTGGTAAAAAGGGAAAACCAGTTAAGTTTATAGGGTTTACGTATACATTAACTGGTTTTTCCTTTTGGATAAAGTTTTATTATATATTTTTAGTGACTAT
Source organism: Trissolcus basalis (assembly GCA_025266255.1). Taxonomy (NCBI): domain Eukaryota; kingdom Metazoa; phylum Arthropoda; class Insecta; order Hymenoptera; family Scelionidae; genus Trissolcus; species Trissolcus basalis. The sequence continues at coordinate 4,084 of JAAMPD010002820.1, forward strand.
ATTTTCATTGGTGAGGGATGAAGTGGCAATAAATTATATAAATAAAATATGAAATATAAGTATAAATGTTCTCGAAAAAAATTAATATATTTATATTAAAAATATAAAATTAAATATATTTGAACGTATATTTTTGTCTCTGATGTGGGCTATAATATAATGGATACATAACTAGTATAAATTCTATTCTCTATTATCGATTTATCAGGTAGATTTATTTTTAACGATTTAAGGTTTGGTGTAAGTCATGATGGATCAAAATCAATAGACGTTGCATTACCAGGCGGTGAGAAATGTCCATTCAAAGACGGATACATTATGAGTTACGAGTTTAAAAATGAAAAATCAGTTCGATGGTCACCATGTTCTATAAAAAGTCTGCAATCTTTTTTCGCGTAAGTCTAAATTTGTCAGAATAGTATAATCAAAACTAGAATTTTTTAATAAATTCTAATTGAATTGGAATAATTTTTATCGTTGTGTAGTTCAGATAAAGCAAAATGTATGCGTGTTAAACCAATATCTCTGCAATCGTATCCGAAATTTTTCCCAGGAATAATTTCAAATTTAACAGAACAATGTGCAGCATTAATACCAGGTGCAAAGTTATGCAACGTAAAGGTACACTTAAAAATAGATTTTTGTCAATATTTCGAACCCTCAAAAAATACCCTTTTTATTTGGAAATTAAAAAGCCATATATTTATATTTACAGAGAAAAAAATTTACTATTTGATAGAAACATAATGCTTTTAACGAAAAAAGTTGAATTATTTGATTTGAACCAAATGAATTCTTATGCGTATGTAAATTAAATAATATTAATATTATTTTCAGATAAATAAAAATGTATGTCATGAATTATACTGTTACAATAAACAAACCAGGACTTGTGAATCAAATGGAGCAGCGTTAGAAGGATCCTATTGTATCGATGGGGTAGGTATCCAGATGTATACTTGATTCTTTACTTCGAGTCGAATATTGAAATAATAAAATTTCATTTTTTGTCAGCTGTGCCTCATGGGGGATTGTGTGCCTTTTTCTGAAATCAATTTGAAATGAAATAACCTTAAATAAAATTGAAAATTTACAAATTATGAAATTTATATTTTTTGTCGTGCTTCCATACTTGTTTTCATTACTGTTGTTTATAAATAATTTTGTAGCACAAATGAACTTCAATGAACAAAAATATAAAAAGTATATAGAAAATAAATATTTTCTGTTTATATTTAACAAAGTTTTTATTTGGGCAGACGATAGATTTCCAACTCCTCTGAAATTTTACTGATAAAGTAAAATTATAGGTAAACTGGGGCGTGCTCAGTTGCGCCGACCGCTTAAAAACGATGATATTTTGCGCTTTATAATTTGAGGAGGGGGTTCTCGGAATGGGAGTGGAAGTAATAGTGAAATTGGAAGATTTTCCTAAAAATATTTATTATTCTTTTAGTTGATTAATACTGAAATATTCGATGTATGTATGCAACATAAAAATCATAATATCGTTTTGATAATTGTATAATAAGAAATTGCTATTCGTACTATCTACAAAAAAAATGTTATATTAAATTTAATTATAAGAGCTGACTGTTTTGAACGAAAAATCTCAAATATAGTGAACAGACGTTAATATTTATAAAAAATATAAATGCACAGGGGTGAATGTGATTATAGAGAATATGTTATGTTTTATTTTTACATAATTATTCTGTACTTGGAACACGGATAGAAAAACATTGTTAACTGTGGACCGTAACCTCAAACACAAAATTTTCCCCCAGATAACAGAAAACTTTACTATCGACGGAACATTTTTTACTGAATTCTGATGAAATTTTGTTATGCTCATAGTAATTTTTTGCAGAAAGCTTTACCGTCCGCGCTTTGGTAAGAATCATAGTAAAATTAAATGCTGTATTTCTATCCGTGAACTAATGATTCATTTCCCTGTGTTTCGCAAGATCAATTCGTGTAAGAAAAACAAGTGCACGTTTTCGTCTCCACGAGGAAAATAAATGTAAGAGTCGTTAATCCAAACGAAAACGAAAATTTGTGATAAAGCACAAAATTGTAGAGACAGTTGCGATTTTTTAATAAAAAAATGATAAAAAATTTTTGTGTTCTGGCATAGTTGCGCAGAAAATATTTTCAATTTTTTGAAAATAGTTCAAGGGATTTAGATTTTTAGTAGTTGCACCCAAAAAATATTTTTATACAAAAATAAAAAATTGTTTATTTCTACATATTGCGTATTTTATGTACCTTACAATTTTCAACAATTTACATTTTTTGTCAGGTGTAAGCAAAAATTGATACAAAAATATTATTAACAATTAAAAATCAACACGATGATACTGAATGTGGCTTATAATGAATTGAACGTCCTTTTCATATAATCAAATAAGTCAAATTTTTGTTTTTAAAATCGTTTTGCGCTCGCAAAATATTTTTTTCCCGATACCCACACCGAAAAGTCCACTTTTCGCGGCGGCTTTCGGCTTTCAAAGTTCGACTTTTCACGCGTCGCGAAAAGTCTCACTTTGACAGGCAGTAGGCCTACTTTTCATGGCATGCATGACACCTAACCTCTTTTTGTCTTAACTTTGAAAGCCAAAAACGACCGCGAAGAATGGACTTTTCGATGTGGACGGTCTCGAGAAAAGTATAGTTCAGTGCTAGGCGTCAAAGTAAAACTTCGTCTTGCGGGGAGTGACAATCCTTCGCCTTCAGCTCGGGTGTCAACTCCCCCTCAAGGAAAAGTTTTACTTTGACGCCTAGCATTGAAATTTACTATTTCCTTTGCGCTGATATAGAGGTTCAGAACTGCTGTTAATTTTGACGTAAGTTTCCCCTTGGAATTCCACGATTCTTTTCATAAAGATGTGTGGGTGGCTACTTTGATGAAGATTGTTAAACCTTGCATGGAATGATTCGTATGCATCGGTTGTACGATCTTCGATCGTAGTAGAGGCCCACAGTTCAGGAGGAAACGCTGCCTCAGATGTCAAGTAATTGTCTACTAAATGGTCCGCTAATGGAATCAACTCCTCTGGTATTATCGCTATGAACTCGTTAAAAAAGGTTTCCTCAACTTTTTGTGAGTGTAAGAACACTAGCCTGGAAACCAAATGTAGGTATTCTCCCGTACATGACGATTGATCGGTGTACAAAGCCGCCATCCCTACGTAAAAATTAAAAATAAAAAATAGAAAAGAAAAAAGTAAAAAAAATTATAAATAAATCCGTGAATTGTTTTAGCAAACTACAAATTACAATAAAAATGTACCTAAATTTTGAATGTGGTGATACCATGCTCGAGTAACATGGAATCGACATCCAATAATTTTTGCCCGGGGTCAAATTGTATGTCTAGCGTTGTGAATCGTCTGTTCGTAGTCAGACGTGACATCTGCAGGATTTAAAGTCATATTTAAGTTTTTGAAACAATGCTAGACAAGGTGGGAAAAGAGCGCGTAATATGTTTCTGTAGTTTTTCCTGGCAGCAAATAAAACGCTAAGGGGATGTAATATCTATGCGAACAAAAAAAAATCATGACTGAAGATTAATCTTCAAATATTTAAATTAAATAAAAACAAAAATTAGAAAAAGAAAAAAAATTACCCACTCATTCCTCACGGCATGGATGGTAAAAAACTGATAAAAATAACGTACACTGTAAAAAATCCCGAGGTTTTTTTGAGGTAAATGAGATGGAAGCAGTTTTTTGATCTCGTTCCTTAAATTTCAAGCGCACAAACTAGAATTGTAAATCCTCGGGAATTGAAAATTCATCAGGCTCTGTGTTTTGAATTTTATATCCCAAACGCACTTTAAATCATAATAACAGGCGACATTTTCTTTTCTGATCATTCATTTAAATTTTTATAAATTTTATAAAATTTATCAGTATCATAAATTGATTATTCATTTTTTTACCTAATCATTTTGTTAATGCAACTTTTTAATCAATTAAAGAAATCACGAATAGAATTTTGAAGATTCAGGAAAGTGGTTGAAGAAAAATCGTAGTCGCTGGGATTTGAACGCTGTCATAACCTGAAACCCTAAAATACAACGAAGATACTTAACCCTCCATCGGTCTTGATATGAGCGCCGCCCTCACACTTTTAGTAGTTTGTAATATTTTTAATAAAAAGCAAGAGATTATGTTTCGCAACTTACGATACCTGTAAATTCAACATTGATCTACCATTTTATACAGTTTTTTCGATGAAAAATCATACATTTTGCAAAAAATGACGAAAAATTTAATTGAAAACACGAAAACGTGAGGGCGGCCCTCATCGCAAGACCGAAGTCGCGACAAAAAACTCACCCGCGCCACGTGCCTATACTACCATGCGGCGTTGCCACCTATCGTTTGTGACAGTTTCACAACAAACCTCTGCTATCGTCGTTACCAGTGAATTGTAATTTTGTTAGTAATACGGAATCTTTTTATTTATTTGATATTAGTTTAAATTTTTGTATTCAAATGTATCTCAGAACATAGAAGTAGCAACGCTGCGAAATGCCGACCAATCACAAGGCGTGAGGGTGAACCTCACACAAGACCGAACTCGGAATTTTTTAGAGCAGTACCGATGGAGGGTTAACTCACTACGCTATCGCACGCCTATGCGTGACCATTCGAAGAGCAGGCTTGAACTGAATCTTTGTAAATACATGACGATCAGACCTGAAATTTAATGCTACTGTGCATGGAATGAATCATCAGCCTAACTGAGTTTGAATTTTCAGTCTCATCAGGGCAGTAATAAATTTGAATTTTAAGGTACACTAGAAATTTCAAGCCAATAGCTTGAAAAAGACTTTAAGGACCTCAAAACTTAAAATTAATGTCTAATTTAGACTTAAAACAGCTGTAATTTTCAGTTTTTTTTGAGTGTACACAATATTCAAAAGTGCCATTCATCATGATTTCGGCTAATACTTTTATGTTTGATTCTGTCAAAAAAACTATTATGTTTCTTTCTTTATCATTTATGAGTAGCATATTTTCCCCATAACTGGTCGTCAGCATATCTGTCTGTGGTAAAACGTCATTAACTTCTTCTCGCGTTTTTAGCAGTCGTGGATACAAGTTCCTTTTCTGCTTGTATATATTTTTTGAGCTAACTTCAAATCATCTAAGGTCCCTTTTGACGAAAACATTCAGGAATGAGCGGTAACTCATTTCAGACCAACTTTGACGCTTGTGCTGTGACATCGTCTACTGCTTTTAGTTTTGCACTGTTCGAAAGTGCCAACGTTACTTTGAACTGGGCCGGAATTTCGTCAAGTTGGGCGAGATCTAGTGGTTTCCTAGGAAGATTTCTCAATCTCACCCTCCTAATGGCTTTTACGATGTTAGGTCGGTCCGGAAGTCTGGCCACTTTGAGAAGCACTTTCAAATTAGTGCGAACCACCTGATGCCGGTGGAGCCTCCGGGTTGTCGGTAGCCTTTCGCTTCACTGATACAATTTTTTTCTCAGCTTTCACGTCGTCCGGAATCGGTCCATGAGAATGCTCCGATTCTTGGACCTTGACAGACAGTGATACGAGAGCCTTCATGTTTGGTGATAGCTCTCGCTTCGCATTCACCTCGACTGCGGCAGATAAAATAGGCTCGTTTTGTCAAAGTGCCGTTACACTTTGTGTTTAAAAATGAGTCAATATTTAAAAAGAAACCGTTTTTCCTCGTAGGAATTAATTCCATAGTCTCGTAGTGCGACATTATTTAATAAAACCGATAAATTTGGACTCTGTGACGTCAAAAACCTTGTTTACTTTTTGTTTTTCTTGAAATGTCAATTGTCAAAGTTTGTTCATATCAAAGTTCGAATATTTAAAACTGTCACTTATTCGAATTGATTAAATTAATAAAATATTATTAGATATATTAAACATAAGAATAATTAGACATCGCCTCTTTTAGACATTACGGATTAGACCTTGTGACTCCCTACCATTCGAAAGAATTCCGCGATGCAAATTTTCTGGCGGATCATCTGTGTGCTGTTCAGAACTGTGCCGTTGCACTTATATTTAACTCGTTTATGTCCGTTAGTATATATGATTTGCAGTTTTTATCAGTGCACCTCCATTTCACCAAATTCGTTTTTTTCATCATAGCACTTTTGCGATATTTTCAATCCTCTTCGATGACCAGCGGTTTTCCCTTTTCACTTTTTGTTCGATACATGATGTTAATCAATTGCTAACTCAATTAGAAGTGAATCGGTCAAAATATGATTCAAACAATGCAAATCCAATACAGCCCATATGTAAACAAGGATCGCGGTGAATGAACTTGAATCAATATAAACTAAAACCAAATTTTATTATTTCATTTGTTTTTATTTTATTTAAATTTATTTATTTGAATTAATTTTTTTTATTGAATTCTTTAAACTTATTTTCTCTTCATGATACCCACATCGAAAAGTCCGCTTTTCGTGGCGGCTTTCGGCTTTCAAAGTAAGACTTTTCACGCGTCGCGAAAAGTCTCACTTTGACAGGCAGTAGGCCTACTTTTCATGGCATGCATAACACCTAACCTCTTTTTGTCTTAACTTTGAAAGCCAAAAACGACCGCGAAGAATGGACTTTTCGATGTGGGCGGTCTCGAGAAAAGTATAGTTCAGTGCTAGGCGTCAAAGTAAAACTTCGTCTTGCGGGAAGTGACAACTCCTCGCCTTTGGCTCGGGTGTCAACTCCCCCGCAAGGAAAAGTTTTACTTTGACGCCTAGCATTGAAATGTACTATGTTTGTTATGTGGTCTGCTGCTCTGAAAGAGAAGCACGCCTTACCAGCCTGGTCACGTTCAAGATGTTAAAGTAACCCCATCATTGTTACTTTCTTTGCTGCCCACATCAAGGGTGGTTTCTTGGAAAAATCCAACCACCGTGGATGGTTAAGGCCATCCAGAAGAACTTGGCCACTACTCGACGAACGAAATAGTGCGTACGGGGAGCCACGGACAGGCGCCTTCTTCGGGGCCAATCCCCCTCTTGGCATTGTCATCGGCCACGTTCGAATCATCGGGACACTTAGAGCTGGTTTCTAGTACCCCTCACATAGGACAGCCTGCCCTCTCAGACCGATACCTATGACGCAGCTTGGGTATACAGGTCCCCACCATAGACCTGTTACCATTAATTACTAGTTAGTACTTCATCTCAAGCTGCGTTAGCTCGGGAACCGCAGGGTCGCTAAGCCTGTGGCAATGATTATAATTACCTCCCTACGGAGTGAAATGTACTATGTCTTCGAAGTTGTATAAAAATAAATTCGGCGCAACTACACTAGAACTAAACTAAAATTAATTAAAATTCTGTGCAACTACGATGTAGCCGAACGACGAAAAAATGCGCAACTACATATTAATTTACGCGCAACAACCCATAAAATTATCAGATTATGCGCAACTACGTATCACCCAAAAATTTGTATTTTGTCACACAATTCAACGTTGCTAGGATCATTCGTAAATATCATCTTGTGTGTGATTGACTTTTGCTGTATTTTAAAATTGTTAATCTTACCTGAATAAATAATCCTATTGACAAATCGAAAATACCGTATGCACTTACAACAAATGGAATATTAAATCTCATTTGAAGAATAATCATCATTGTTCTGATGTTTTTAGATAATATTGTCCAATTTGATTTGTATCTTGATCAATGAATAAACATATAAAAATTATTATTTTTATTTAGGTTGAATTTAGCCATTAATATTTGGTATTTCATTCGTCAATTAATTAATTTATTGGATGTTAAGATAAAATGAACGACGAGATTGTTATTAGTATAAAAAATAATATTGTATATACAGATGGATGAACAAATGAAGGTTTAAAAAAATTCGTTCGATATCGTATGCATCAATAGTATATTAATGTATACGAGTGTAAAATAGCACTTGTCTAGAAATCAATTTTGAGTAGAGGGAAGAAAGTGACAAAGAAATTAGGGACGAAAATTAATCCTTACTTTTTTTTACTTTCGTCCCATTAGAATAGTTTCTTTTCACGTAATTTATAATAATTATAATTATAATTTCACGAACTTTTATAACACTATTTTTATAACAAGTGATGAGGATGTGGCGAGTATCCACATTGATTGTTGAGCAAAAAGTATAGTTGTTTGCAGTATACCATGCAAAAAGTATTTCCGGTACTGCTCACTAGTGCGGGAAACGTTTTCCGTACTGATGCATAGTACCACAAATGCTTTTTTTACGATGTCCGACGATATCATACAAACGATATGATGATAATCACACTTAGAGAAAAATTCATTTGAATTTAATCAATTTATTTGATTAAAATTTAAAATTTTTTAGAATCGAAAAAAATTTTTTCAAGTGTTTTCTCATTGCAAATAGCTAGTAGCTAGTTTCTTTATTAAAATCGATGCAAAAACTAATCAATTTCACAGGACGTATTATGGAAAAACTATTTTAGAATGTCAATTTTGTTATAACACCTTGAGTCTATCGTGTAAATTATATGCAATGAATGGATGTATGTATTGAAATATATGTAAATGAATTGTGTTCGCAACGAATATTTTACGTAATTTTCAGCACGAAAGTTAGAAGTAACGTCAACAGCTTTTTTCAGCAAAATTTTTATTAATTGTTCTTGCCGAGTTCGTTTATTAGAAATATACTTACAGAGATAATTTAAATTATCAGTAGCTTCTGAAACCTTCTCTCCTACATACAAGA
>JAAMPD010002821.1:0-12827 GCA_025266255.1 Trissolcus basalis
CCGTCGATGATCCTCCAGACTACGAGATACAGACTGCGTTTTGAAAGAAAGTATTGATGGGTAGCGTAGTATTCCCTGGAAAATAAAATTCATAGATTAATAAAATATTAATAATAAGAGAGAAATTGATACAAAATTTCTAGATTAAATTTTTGTCACAGAGAACTGATATTTGGACCCACCGTTGACCCCCAAAATCCCATGTTCGGAAATACACAGGTCCGTGAGAAGACTGGCCGCGAACTTTCTTCTCGTAGATCCAATCCCCAATGTCCACGCCAACTGTTGAAATTGTCGTGCCACGGGCTGTTTTTGAGTTGATGTTCTTGTTGCCCATTCGCTTTGCCCAGTGGTCAGTTGACTTTTTCTTACTTGGAACTTCTCCCTCCTGTCGCAATTGCTCCAAAAGACTAGTTTTACCTACAACAAACAAACAAATAATAATAATAATTAAACCAAATTACATAACTTCAATATCCAAAATTCAAATAAGAATGTTAAATTTTTAAAACTGACCAATTCCCTGTATCCCAACAATCATAAGCTTCATCCTGGCGTACGGTTTGGCATCCTCCAAAACCGACTTCAAATAACCAACAACATCCATCGTCTTGTACTTCTTAGACTCGATCATGGTCTTGAGAGGTTCCTGAAGTTTACATCCCTGAGTATTCAAGTTCCACAACCTGGACAAAAGTCCCATCTGTGGGGGCAATTCCGTAATCTCTTTATTTTCACTGACATTCAGAACTGACAAATTTCCCAGTTCGTAGATATTCTGCGGGATACTTTTCAGCAGATTGCTGCTCACATCGAGCATGCTAACGTTAGGAAACAGTAGATACTGTTTGAGCCCCGAGTTGTTCTTCATCTCCCCGTCCAATTGTTCTTCCTCAGTCGTGAACGGCCACTCCTCGTCGTCCACTGAAGTCAACTGAATTCTAGCCAGCTGGTTGTTGGCGAGCACCAGTGTGCGGAGATTTTCCAACCGAAGGTGTCGTCGGTGGGCACAGACTGACATGAGAACAATGTCCCTGAAAGAGTGGCCAGGTTGTCTGTTCCCCGGGCCTATTGGAACTTGAGTGTTATTCGAAGGACAGTAACAGGCAATCAAGGCCTGTTCCATTGCATCTGTTCCGTCGACCTGAGGCAGACTTGGCCAGCAGCTTATTTTGTTGTTTGATAGATCTAATTGTTTTAAACTAGCTGGGTAGGACGTTATATAACTCATGGACCTAAAAAAGCAAAAAAAAAACATTCATATTAAAAAAATCCTTCTCAAATTTATCATTATGTATAAAATTATATATTTCAAAAAGTGATGTTTTTGTCAATAACTTGAATCAAATTGATAAATACCTGAGGCAATTGTAAGACATATTAAGTCTAGTCAAATTGACAGCCAAACAAGGTAAAGCCACAGGAATACTGGTGAAAAGATTGTGAGCCAAATTGAGAGATGTGATGGAGGATCTGGCACCAGGTTCACTGTCATCCATGACTTTCTCAGACACCTGGACGGATTTGGTCCAAACATGGGGTCGGTTCATCTCCATGATCTGGGCATTGACTATCTTAGTAAACGAATCAAACTCTACCGAGTCGTCCCGGGGCATGCCAAGTGACGAGGAGAGACTCCTATTACTCGAACTGCTGCTCAACGAATCCTCAAGTCCAGATCTTCGGTTCAAGCTCTTTGAGGCAGCCTGACTGGGGAGGTCGCAAAGCAAATTGAAAGAGGCGTTTAGTTCCTTCAGTTTTGGGGCTCGCCACAAATTTTCTGGCAAAGCCTGCAGCTTGTTGTTTGAAATGTCCATGATCTCTAAAGCAGGAAGGTTCATGAGAAAACTGGGCAGGTGCTCCAACCGATTGTCTTGAAGGTACAACTCTTCCAGCACCGGACAGAGTTTGTCTTTTGGTCCTTTTGGTTCGCAGGTCAGCGAATCTGAAAAAAAAAAAAGGTGAAGATTTTAATTTTACATCAATTATTAAAATATTATAAATATAATTAGAAAGAAGAGGTACCAACCAATCTTGTTTTGTGCAAGGTTCAAGTACCTCAAACTGGGTAAATAAAAAACTGCCGAGGGAATAGAAACGATGGAATTCTGCGAGATGTCAATCCTCGTGATGGCGTACAAAACTAAATCATTATTTTTGGCGTTCAATTTTTTGTTGACGTGTAATACTGCGTCTATGAGCCACTGGTATCTGATCTGACTCAAGTGACACTGTTGATTGTGCCAGTTGATCATAGTCGGGACCTGAGGAAAGATGGACGAATAAGTAACGTGACCAAAGCTCGGCAACCCTGAGAAGTGCGACGACTGGGCGCTATCCGTCATGGCCTTTTTGTTTATCTTGTACTCTGAATCGGCGTGAGCTTTTATGGACAGCAGCTTGGCCGTCAGCGACTCGTCCTTATTTTGTACAGCGATCCTCAGAGCATTACAGTCACTATCCACCGCTCCGAATTTCAGCAGCAGATCTGTGATTTTCATCTCGCGATTCAGACAAGTTACTGTCAGCGCGCTGGTCAGTTGAGTCGGCTCGGCATCTTCGCCGACTAAAATTTTGATCGGTAGATTTGGATTTGCACCCGATTGGAGCAACGCCGCTACGATCTCTGTGTGTCTCCCTTTTACAGCCGCGTGCAAGGCTGTTTCGGTATTGTTGTTGCAGTACTTGTCCAAGTGCAGCGGACTTATCATGTTTTCGTCCTTTTTCTCCGACTTGCTTCTGAAAGAAATGTCCGTACAATTTTGACGAAAGAGATGATTCAATGAACTGGAAAAAGAATAACTGAATGGACAAAATATTGAATGGGAAAATTTGTCTGAAACGTACCTGAAATTTAGACTGGACATGAGTCTTTGAATTCCACTCGAGATCCTACGTTTTGAAGTCACCGCCTGCACGTTACCGTTTGCCTCTTCATCTTTGGTATTTCTGGCCTTGACTTTAAAATTCAACAACATCTCCACCATCTTGATATTGCCTAACGAGCTGCTGATATACAGAACATTTTCTCCAGTAGCATCCTGTTGATTGAGATCAAAGGGCATCTCGAACTCAAACTCCTCGGAGGGATTTTTGAACCTCTGCAGAAGGTGCGCGGGGTAATCGAATTTCAGCAACATCTCCATCACAGCCAGTTGATTGTTTTTAGCTGCCGCGTGGATGGGCAGCCACAATTCTACAGTCAAAGACTGAACTTGCTCTGGGAAGTATTTCAGCAGGAGTTCTACTATGTCTAATCTTGCATTGTAACAGGCTATGTAGAGGGGACAATATCTCGTCACTGGATGACTCCTACAATCTGCTCCTTTTTCTAGTAAAAGTTTGACGATCTCCTTGTTCCCGAGTTCGCAAGCTATGAATAATAATGTGTTTGCACCGTTTGGAGCCATGTTCACTATCTGCTCCGCGTGGCTTGACAAGTTTTGAATAATAGTCCTAGCAGCTACTGCATCATTCTGCAAAGTTGTATACAAATAAATTAGTTTTTACGAAACACCAAAAGCTTGTGTTGAAAATTATTCAAGTTAAACAATTTAATCAAACTAAATTGAATCAGTGTTTCTGGATTGGATTGGAAAAAGTTGCAAAGATCAAATATTAAAATGCCGTACCTGCAAACAGGCATTTCTCAATGAACAATGTATTTCCAATCGATCAGCCTCGTTTTTCTCCTCAGCCAATTTGAGCAATTCCACACTGCTATTATTTTCCAATTTCTGAGCAATTGCAAGGGCGCTACAACCGTCGCCGTCTAGAAGGGAGAGATCCACGTTGTACTGAAGCAGTTTTGTGATATTGTCATTGTGGCCGTGCTCCGCACAAGTGTGCAGGGGCGTGCAGTGGTGGCCTCGAGGACCGCAGACTACGTTGGGATTTGCCCCAGCAGCCAGGAGCACGCCCAAACATCGAGAACTCTCTGTCATGGCTGCAGCGTGCAACGCAGTTCTGCCCCACGAATCCTGACTGTTTATATATTGGATGTGATCGCCCTTGAGCAAGTCCTCGATCAGCTCTGCGTTGTCCCATAATGCTGCTTGGTGTAACAAACGACCAGGAAAGTCTTCCTCGTCTGGACTGTATTTTTCCATCTTTTATAATTCTTCCTTATTCTTTATTTATTTTTTCATCTAAAAAATTAAAATATTGTTTAATCAAACTATATATAATGTATAATGGCACTATAAATCTACCTATAGTAAAAAAAATTATCAAATGAAAGAAGACTTCGCCCGGTGCGCCATTGAAAATTCGTACAATTTCCTGCAAGCAGATCCGACGATCATGACCTACAAGTGTACAAAATTTCAAGTCGATTCAAAACTCTCGGAACATTACCAAAAACTATTAAGTGCAAGCGTACCTCAGACGCAGTTCGCCCGGTGCGCATTGAAAATTTGTACACACGGGCGTAGTCCCCTAGTAATATAAAAAATTGATTTGTTTTTTATAATAAAATGTATATGAAGTGAAATTATTAAATTAGAGTATTAAATTAAAAGCAGTATGAGAGTTACATAATTATGAATTTTATAGATCGAAAAAATGATATGCTCACCGGTATAAAAATCGAGGACGATCGTAAATGACAGGCGGTGACAATGATTTTCGGAATCATTGTTGACGCGAGAGAGAAACTGTCACTATTGTTTTGACGTTTACGACGCTGAATCTCGCTTTTGACATCTGTCAGACCGCTGACTCTCATCGGAGAGAAAATGATCAACAATGAATTATCACCAGCGATTGCGATTGAACAAAATAATAACAATTTCCCGACTTTCCGCTTTCAACACTTTGAGAGAAAATCGCATCTTATAAATATAGGACGGACTGCATTGGACCGTGGAATCGTTACTAAGAGTTGGACATTTTCCAATTCCCATCGTGATGGTCGCGGGTTCACATTTTTGAATGGTCTTTTTTAAAATGCCCAATTAAAGGGACTCTGACTGACATTGAACTTAATTTTGCAAGTCCTTTTTCTTGTCAATCAGGAGTTGCTTGAAATTAACTCGGTAGATTCTACACATTCTGTGTGAGGTTAGATTATCGACTGAGTGCGTACTTATTACAGAGATGGAAATTCTGCGGTTTCCACACATAAAAATCGAATTTTCATAACAAATAAAAATAATTCAAATTAAAAAAAATTAAAATACTTAAAACTAAAAAAGTTAGAAATAATTTAGACGAATGGACGAATGAAAGAAGATGGTTTCAAGACGATTATTATCACAAACAGTATATTAAATTCACTATTAAATCGCAAATTACAAAATTGTACAAAAGTATGATTCTAATTTGAAGATTGTTTGATCTATGGGATTGTGTTTGAAAAATTGGCAATGTATCAGTGTTCCTGGCAGGCCTCATGGATGAGCACTCGGGCCAAATGTCGTGCCGCTGCGATTTTGAATGCCTCGCTTTTGTTTTTGAATTCGGAGCTATTGCCATGCTCCTCGGCGCATCGCGTTAATTCGTAACAGTCAGTGGAGGAGAAAAACGTGTCTTTGGATTCCAGAAAGTAAATTGCATCCGATAATAAGACATGCCAGAAGCTGCAAACAAATTGAAAGTCGTACAATTAGTTGACTAATAATTGAATCAAAAATGAAATTCTCTTCATAACATTTATTCATCTTAAAACAAAAGTTTGTTCTAACATTTGATAGTTTCAATTAAATTTCAAGTTTTTAATATTTGTCAGTAGAAAAACTTACTACTCGGGGGTTAGATTAGACGTGATCAAAGACATCAAAAATCCAGCAGCATCTTTAAATTGATTAAGAGTATAAATCTTCTGAAACTCGCAGTACTTTCCAAGAAACGTAAGTCTGTCGCTGATGAGCATACAGTGTCCCATATTCTCTAGCAGATCCTTGCAGAGGATCTCGCCATGTTTTTCATAATGTTTTAAAAACTGATCTGCAATGTACGTGGCAAAAGTACCATCCTGAGCTTTCAGAGCCCACGCCAAGGCATTGCCAAGTCTGCCTCGCTTAATATTTTTCATTCCTTGAATTTTGCATATACTTTTGACTGAAACATCAAAACAATACATTAATAGAACTTATTGATTGTTTAATAAATGTAATCTTAAACATTCTAATAACCAAGCAAAACTGAAAACTCACCAACGTTAAATAGGTTGTTATCTTTAGCAATGTCAAGAATTCGATTAACTCGAGCTTCGGATTCCAAAGGGACGGTTTGTAAAAGTACTTCCAACCTGGCCATGCCTTGTCTTGGACAATGCTGCAAGTAACTAACGCCACAAAGCCAGAGGGAATTGTGTTCCATCAAAGTACTACCGTAGTCCAAGATAAGCGATTCGTGAAGTTGATCAGTGACACTGAAATAGTCAAATTGTTAACACTCGGATCCTTTTTTCTATAGAATGTTTCATTTCAATTGATCATCTTACTTGACTCTGTTAATATCTGTTATCTTAAGACGACCACAGTGATAAAGAAGATCAGTCAAGTGTGCGGCAAACCAAGAGTTGTCGTTTAAGCATTGTATTTCTCTGATCACTTGGTGAAAATCACTCTCCAGCAGTGCCAAGATCATTCTGTCGGTACTCTTGTTTGCTTTTCCAACAAAGTCGTTGGCGTGCCGAGCCAATTCGGATTGTTTGCAACAAGGCACTGAATAAAAAAGTTTGGCCGCTAGTAATTCATACCAGGCTTCGGTGTACTCTGCAAATTCATACAAATCTTCTCCAATAACAAGCTGCAAATAACAAAACAATAATATTATTATAATGTGTAAAAATATTTATTTTTATAATGTAATTCAAAGTATACCCTCATCAAAGCTTCGAGTTTATCATCGATAACAAAAGTTTTGCTATCGATGAGAGAAATGACGTCCTTCTGCCAGTGTTTCCAGCGAATCATAAACTCACTGGCGGTGTACCCTCCATACACACTATAAACTGGCATCGATTTGATCACATCCTCAGCTGCGATGAACGCTTTGTAATTAGCCTTGCTGTGCAACGCCAGCAGAGATCTTACAATATCAAGTTTGCCATGTAAAGCACAGACGTAAACAGCATTCCAGTAGTGCACGTGAGTCATTTCAGCGCCTGGAATCTTTTGTGCCAAAATTTTCATTGCTAGAAGTTCTTGCGTTGGAAAGTGAAAACCAACCCATTCCAATAGTTGAGGAAGAACTACGTCTCCTGGAAACGGAAAAACACAAATGAAATAAAATAACAAAATTAGAAAACACAAATATAAAACAAATACCAATAAAAATCTTTGATTAATTTAATTTTGTTCAGAAGATATGTAAAATTAAAAAACATTCAAACGTATTTCAAGATTTGGTATCGTTACCTGGCACATTGTCAACGTATAAAATTTCTGTCAAATGCCAAACACACTCAATCGTATAAAATACTCTGAGATAATTTTTGTACTGATGTTTAGTGCTCTCTGAAGTGCTAGCTTCTATGCTGTCCTGAATATTTTCCACACAAGCTCGCAAGATTGATCTGTACTGTTTGCTGTACTTGACAAACTCAGATCGAGTGTCGCCTCCAGAAGACTTGAGTTTTTGAATGGCAAGAAATGTGCCATTGCTTTCGTTCACTAATTTTCGTATGACTGGATCAAACAGTATCACCTCTGGTCGGATGAAATGTACTTTGACATTACAAGGCGCCAGTTCACTTTGAATATCTGCAAAAATTCAAATGAAAACCAATAATCTTCTTGTTTAATATATTTTTTATAATTAAAAATTTACCTGGTGAATGAACATCGACATGTTTATATGCATAAATGCCTAATTTATTAGACCGAACCCAAGAGGCTGCAATTCCTGCTTGTTTGCAAATATCGTCTGGGATTGCCTAAACGAAAAAAAAAAAAAAAAAAAGGTTAAGAAAGAAAAAATCACATTGAGGATGTATCTAAGTTTAGTCTTGAAAATCACCATTTAAATTTGAGTTTTTAAATGCATGCAAAAAGGTCAACTGACAACGGTTCGAAAACTCACTATTTCTTGTTCGTTGCTCTCTTCAGCACTCATTCTCGCTTTTAAAAAAGAAGAGACGTCTCTGAAGTTGAAATTTTTCTTCGTTTCCGTCAGGTTATTTATTTTTTATCGTACTACACACTGGGTAGTTTTATATTATAACCGGCACGCCGTACCACAACACAACCTCAATAAAATCTACTCTACCAAACAACACAGCCTGTTTTACCGGCCGGGCTTAACAATAGAAATTGCAATTTCACTTTTACAAATAACAAGTACAATAAATTGTGGTCAATAATATGATTCAACAATTTTCAACTTTTCATTGAAATAATTAATAAACCGTTTTTGAAAATTACAGAAAACATATTTACTTATATCAAACAGAGTACATTAACAACTTTTTTCTCGTTGTCTCTTTAGAGTTTACTTTTTTAATGAAAATTTAATTTTTCAATTAGAAACAAATTGAATTTTGATAAAACGAGATGGAAAACAGTATCAAAGTTGAAAAAATAAAAAAATGAAATGTTTGTAAGATGCAGAATAAAACTGATTGGTAATGAAAAGAAAAGCAAACTCGATAAACATTTTGAATGTTCTGTATTTCGCAATTGTTTTTAATTCGTCGCGTTTATTTATTTTTTTTTTGTTCATTCATACGTTACATCAAAAGGTATGCTCTTTACTTTGGTTTTTAGCTGCCACTTCGGCTTAGAGTAAACTTTGAATAGTTGCCCGCACACAAGCTGCTATAATTGAACATGTTTACTGTAGCATAATCCCTAATTATTAATCGTATCGGATTCGTCGAACCTCATGGCATCTTCCATTCACACAATATAAATTCGTTACACAACTTATCATTTAAAGAAGACCTGATACAAAAAGAAATTTTCGACTTACAACTAAACCCAACTACTAAATGTCTTTTGAGTGTAAAAATTGAATTTCCACATGATTCTTAAGATAACGATTTTTTTACAAGTTTCGTTTACAGTTATCAAAAGTAGTAGGAAGAGGAAAAAAACAAGCAGGGGGAGAGGGGAGTAACGTTTTCTTTTAACCCTAATCACTAAATTGGAATCCAACAGACCCGCGGGAAGTGTGTGCAAGCTTTACAATTGTGTGATTTAATACTATGATTCTGCAACAGATGTCAAGTAACATGAACTGACCCGATCCACTGGATCCAGAAGCGGGATATTAAATTACAAGAAATCGTTTGTAACAATGATTAGGGCTAAAAGAGTGACTAGAAAAATCTCTTGGCGTTACATGTTTTTACTTAAAAACTTGGAAGAACAAAAATCGTCCGTGAAATGTGTTACGTTGCAGCTGCTTTTGTTTCTCATTTATTTTCCTAGTTGTGAAATGAAAAATATTATATCTCCGGGTTATCCTCGCCGGTCTCATTGTCGACGAACTCGACGTGTGTGAACGGAAAATGGCCAACCTTGCCGTGAAGCTCTCCCTCCCACTGTCCATTGATATTCGTCTTCGTAACTTTAATAATGTCGCCAACCTCGAGCTTGAGCGCCGTCTTGTCGTAGGCGTTTGGCACACGCGCCTGCTTGACTTTCGCAAACGCCGGCAGCGTTCGCTGCATATTCGCACGTCGCAGCGTCGACGACCGCTCCAACGTTCTGTTCTCCGAAGAGGGATTCTCACTCTCGTAGTTCAAGTTTGGAAGATTCGACTGGTTCATGATACAATTTGAGTTCGAACTTTCGCCACTCTCCGACTGGATGATTTCCTCGTTCGTTGAGTGGTTCTCCTCCTCGTATTTTTGCACGTACGGTACAGGCACTAGGCCAGTCTGGCCTAAACTGTTTCGAGCCGACCACCATTGTTCTTCGTCTTTTGAAATCACTGTGAGAATTTCACCTAAAATATCATAACAATTTATTAATCAACTCCATCGATTCAAAGTTGTTATAAGATATATTAACAAACATGTGAAATGCAATGACAAAAATTATACATTCAAATACAACCGATGAAAATTACCTTTTCTGAATGGCAAATCATCGTGATCGTTGCCTTTAAAATCATACAGTGCAATTATTCTATGTATTCGTCGTGGCGCTGGTCTTATAAGAGGGGTCGTGTCCAAATAATGTAACTTGTAGAATTCCAACAACGTCGGGATGTCTGGGAACATTTGGTCGCCAATTCTGTACAGTATTTGGTCACCCTGTTGAATCCTGTTAATAATGTAGTGACTGACTTTGCTGTCCTCTCTAACACAAAGGACATAATCCCCGTGCATGGAAGTGCTGTCCCGGACCAGGAAGACGCCACCTTCCTTCTCGCTCATCAGCAAATCCGAGGCATCCTGCCTTGACATCGCTCCGAAATACCAACTAAAAAATTATTGTCAACAATTAATTTCATCAATCAATTCTCAATCCTTTGATTATAATTTTTTTTCTACAGACATTCCAACAATAAATCATACTTTTTTGCATAATACCAACAGTAGTAGTATTTATAACAACAATAAGACAAAAAAAAAAAAAAAAATCCAAACAATAAATCGTAAATTTGTCAAATCGAAAAGCTGTCATTATAGTTTCAAGGCAAGTTGTTGTCATTGAAGTTTTTATAAAATTGGTCTTTGTGGGAAACAAGATGATTGAATGAAGGCTAAGTGTGTACGAGACAGTTTGATTGTCGAGTAGTGTGAGCGCACGAGACTAGATAAACATCTTCACTGTGGATGGTGACCATTCGCCAACTGGGCGTAATTTCTTACCTGGATTTATCATACTGGTCAAATGTGGCTGCCATGATTTGGGGCTAGTGTTTGTTGTCCCATGCGTTATTCAATTTTGATGGATAAATGCTTTCCAGATGAATAAAGGTCAAACGTAGTTGACAGCTTCTTTGAGATTCTCTTACATTCATTAACGTAATGTACACAAACGTATAGGCGAGTTTCCAACGGACGAATAGCTTAAGGAGCATTTTCAACTCATCGCTATATCTTCTCTCTCTTTCTACTAGAACTTAAAAAAATATAAAAATTGGTACGAAATCGCTTCATTTCAATTTAAAAGTCATAAATATAATATAAACAATTCAAGTTGAAATAAAATTTAATTACCAATAAAAACAACTTAAAAACAAAACTTTTCATATCGTACGTTTTTATTTTTAAATGAAAAATAGTGAGTACATTCATTTTTACAAAAAATGCATATAAAAATATAATACATATGACACGTGAATAGAGAATATTTTACATATGCTATATCGTATAAGGTTTTTTTTTGTGTATCAACATTTATTTATTTTTTTTCGTTCGGCAATTAACTCTCTGGTTGCCACTTGTGATTATGAAAACTGAAAGCAAACGATTTTATCTTGATCGGACCATTTTATAGGAACAATATGTGTTGTTTTATTTTTGTAACAAATCAATTAAGTTGAAAATATCGATTTTTTTGTATTTTCTAATTTCACTGTAAAGAACATCGAAAAAACATTTGCTTCAGTGTTCATAATTGCAATTAACAATTTTAACATTCGCTATATAGATGTGGAACAATGTGTAAAATCGAACTGAATTTGAGTTGGTATTTTTTTGTAAGATTTTCCCTTTGAATGTCTAAAAACCTGTTTTCATCTATTCCCCGCAATTGAAACCAAAATTAAAATAAACGAACAACAAATTTTGTAAAAAATAAATTGGTAGAAAGGAATGTGAAATTATTTCAAAAAATTGTGATTATTACATCTCCTGGATTCATTTATTACTTTATAATGAGGATGAAAAATTTCAAGTCGAACATAAATAGAAAATTAAAATCCTTATTTAAATTATGAAGAGATGTAAGGATTTCATTTGAAAGATCCTTATAAAAGACACGTTCCGTTAATCGAAACAGGTTGATCGTCCCTAAACTTATAATAAATTAGTTTTGTCTAATCAATTTTGTACATGGCGGCTTTTTTTCACAAAATGTTTAAAATTGATGGACGAGTTTGACAATTAATTTTTTTTTTTATTTTTGTAAATTACAATACAAATGACGACGATTAATCAATTAAACATATATATTGCAGGTGAAAGAAGAATTCGAACGTAATTTGATCAAGGGTTTCGGTAAAATCTTTAAAAATGTATTACATATGTCAGTAAATATTCGACGATACAAAATCAAATGTTGTATAAAAATATAAAACAAATGAGCTGTATAATATGCAAAACCGGACAATGCTGAAGAAAAAAAAACTGTTTGGTGTTTATGTAAATGCATAAATTTGCATTTTTAATTAGAATGAAAACAAACAACAATGATTGACATTGTAAAATATAATGTGTTTGGTTAACATAATCGTGGTTTCAATTTTGTCATATTCTATCATGTCAAAAACTTAAGTATAAAAATGACTTTTTGCAGATCAATAAATTGTGCAGTTGTTGCGAATGTACACTGAAATTTTGCAATAAATTAATTTTTTTATTCTATTTCCTGTTATTGCCGTACAAGCAAAAATGTCTTGGCAAACAAGTGTAACGAAATTCTGTTGTAATAAGTGTATGAATAAACATCATTTAACGGTCGCAAAGTTCCAGTGTAACAAAATATAAACATTGTTACGTGTTACGTAACGTGAACGCTTGTTTGAATTTATTGCTGTTCATTTGTGGCATTTATTGTCGGATGTAATTCTTTTGTTTTTTTTTTATTTTTCAAACAAATTTTGCATCTTAAAAATATATGTGTGGATTGGCGTTTAGAAAAATCATCCTCTCAGAAAATACGAGTTACGTTTTTCAATCCTACAAGTTCTTTGTAGTAATAAAT
>JAAMPD010002822.1:0-12820 GCA_025266255.1 Trissolcus basalis
TTGACCTACCCCAGTTCCCTGAGGCCCAACCTTCGCTTTACCAGTCCCGGGATACACGGACGGACTGGAGCTCGCCCGGGGCAACAACGGAGTCCGATCTCCGTGTCCAATGCGTACTTCCTGATCAAGGCCCGAAGGGGCTGGCCACTTGTCATACGCCGCAGTATCATATCAGCAGTGCAAGCACACATCAGCCTCGCAAACCATCAACGAGGCACTCCCAATGAACTACGACGCACACCAATCCGGGTTTTATATCGGACTTTAACCATGTCCTAGCCTTTGAGAAACCAATCCCTCCCTGCAAGGCAGCAGTTTTGGTTTTTTTATGAGGTGGCCATCCTCAGCCTGTTTGGCCCGCGAGAGCTATTTTATTTCACTCCTACCCTGTATATCTACCGAGCATTCCCTGATCCGCCACCTAGGGACGCGCCACGTATGGGTTACAGACTCCCACTGTGGTAGAGAGAGTGTGCACTGAACACACTTATTGATAGCATATTTCTTATTACATTCATGGAGAGTGTTAGACTCGGTCTGAAGACCTCTACCCACACAAAACCTAACCTTTGGATATTCTATTTAAACCCCCATGTATACCACCGTTCGGTATTTCCACACAAAGATATAGTTTAACATTTATTTTAAGAATAGTTTATATGTTGGAATATATTAATATTTATTCTATATTTAAGTCATTTTCAAATCATCCAATAATAGTCAATAAGTTTAATAAATAATAAATAGAATAAATATGAAATACATCAAGAAAATATATATTTATTTCAGAGATATTAATTCAGGATATATTTGTACGTATTTTTTTCCCTGTGGGTTACGTCACGCGGGTTGTCTTGCTGTCAGTATAAATTTGCACGAGGCGTTTGCCTTCCCACTCTCTTTTAATATTTCAGTCTCTTTAACATTTGTGAGGCGTTGTCTGAAGTTCCGTTCAGAGCTACGCTCCGTTCCAAATAGGTAGAAAAAAGCACGCAACGCATCCCTCAGAGTCATGATTCAAATGACTTTTTCTGAGGTCCTGTCAGACTCAGTTCAATATAACCTATGAGGTACTGCCGCCAAGCATTACTATCCGTGGGGCGGTTAAACTATTTGCTCACTTTTCGATCACTGTCTTCTTTTCTTGTCACTTTCCTTCTATATAGAATGGAGCCTTTTAAATATTCGTGAGACCGTATCTCGAACTGCTTGACAGTTACTTTTGTCCAGAATCATGAGATTAATAAAATTATCTGTTGTCGTGTGCGTATGCAGCCGCTGGTCTAGAACCGTTTTTCCCTCTGCGAAGCGAGAGCAATGAAAAATTATTATGATTAAATTTATGATTATGATTAAATGATTATGTAACTTTGGAAGTTGGACACAGTGTTGACGTGTTCACTTAAAATCTTGAAAGGTACGCTCAAAAGCAACCAAGCCCCTTAAAAAGGTGGGTGAGGTAGTAGTCGCTTTTCCAATGTTTTTCTGTCGAAGTATTGGGATTTATGCCGAAATATTCAAGATGAGGCATTAAGTCCAGCTACCATTCAAAAAATGATCTTAGCGATTTTTCTAGGTCTCAAATGTGCGTCTTTTTTGATTTATACAACGAATTTTTTTTCTTGAACGGGAACCTTCTCATTCAGTGAACCTAGGTGACTTTACGTGCGTGTGTCGTAATGCTCATAAGAAGACTGTTGTTAAACACGAAACTCTTTGGCCGACGATTTGCAGATGGTCATCAAATCTCACTCTCGCATCTATCTGAACTCCCTACTGTCTCAATGAGTTATGCGATACAATGTCGCAGTCACTGATCATCAGGGTGATGGTGTCTCTGACTTTACGGCTGGATACCAGAACTGCATCTGTCTTATGGTCAGCCAGTTGAAGACCGACAAAAAAAAGCCATTGACGGATGTTGGCTATGGCTTCATTGGGAATGCGAAACTTATCATTTTGGCTTACCATTGAGACCATTTATTATTTTTATCACAGACTAAAGTTGAAATAACTTGAAATAACGATTGCCCCGGAGAGTAGAAGATATGTAGCATATATGCGGCATATATGTTTGTGCAAACAGACATTTTCACGACTAGGAGCAGAAAAAAGTTGATAATAGCCAACTTTCCCGGCTACCTTGAATTAAAAAGTATTGTTTTCTACTTAGCTTCCTGCGCTGCCAACCTAAAACTCGTTTTCCCTAAGTACAAAAAAATACTATTACTTTCTTATTCGTGCGGATATCCAAAGTAATTTGACAACTATGTTACCTATATGCAGTGTAGTGACGATATTAAATGACTTGATGATCCACAAATGATTATGAGAACTGAGCCGTAAAATATCGTTTTAGTACCACGTGCTAAAGTAAAAAATTAACAAAATCTTGCAATATTATTAGAGTATTACAGATAATAAGAATTTCTAACTTCTAGCAGAAATAAACTATTTGACAAAAATTATTTAAAAAATAAAAAAATCAATTTCTCTTTGAAGTGATGACAATTTATTCGAAAAAAAGTGCAATTCATCTAAAAAAGATAAGCAATAGTACTGGTTGTACTGCAAAAAAATATAATATACATTTTGTAATAGTCTTAGTAAAGTACTCGTAGTTAAGTACTCTTAGTACAGCACTCGTAGTACTTGTAGTACTTGCAATACTTGTAGTACTCACGGTATTCACAGTTCTCGAGATACACACGGTACTGAAGTACTCACAGTAGTAGGAGTGCGGTACGTGTAGTAATCGTAGTACAGTACTCGTGGTACAGTATTCGTAGAAGAATACGTGTAGGACTATTAGTACTCGCAGTACTCATAGAACTCGCGGTTCTTGGGATATACAGGGTACTGCGGTACTCACAGTACTATGAGTTTTTACGTTTTGTACTTGTAGTACAGTATTCGTAGTAGAGTACGTGTAGTACTTGTATACAGTACTCATATTACACGTAGTACTGCCATGGAAGTACTTGTAATACAGCACTCTTGAACTCTTAGTATTACTCGTAGCACTCGAAGTATGTGTTATTCGCGTTATTCGTGGTACTCATGGCACTCTGACAATTCCTGTACTTGGTGTACACACAGTACTCTGGGTTCTTACGGTACCCGCG
The DNA here is from genome assembly GCA_025266255.1 of Trissolcus basalis. Classification (NCBI taxonomy): domain Eukaryota; kingdom Metazoa; phylum Arthropoda; class Insecta; order Hymenoptera; family Scelionidae; genus Trissolcus; species Trissolcus basalis. Next base: position 3,126 of record JAAMPD010002822.1, read on the forward strand.
TTATTCGTGGTACTTATGGTACTCTGGTATTCCCGGTACTTTGGCACTTACGGTACTCATGGTACTCGCCGTATTAACAGTATCAGTTTTATTGGGTACATACGGTACTCGCTACTCATAGTACTAGTAGTATCATGGTACTAAATATTTTTTGAAACAATTGTATAAGAAATCATCAATTTTGTAGCGAAATGGATGAAGAGACGAACAATGTTTGGGAAACGTATGATTATGAAGAGTGGTATAACCAAACTGTATATCAACGGAAGGTTAATTTGATGAATCATCTTTTGGAACCGGTAATCAAAAAACAAGTTCGAGAATATGATGTCCATCCCATATTTCAAATACGTTCTGAGAAAGGTGACTACCATAACTTGATCGAAGAAATGAGATTGACTGACAAAAACAAATACCACAACTACTTGCGGATGACTCCAGAAATGTTTGATATTTTACTGATGCATGTTGGTCCACTGATCGTAAAGAGTGCCAGTTACAGAGACGACGTTATAACTCCTGGTCACAGATTAGCTTTAACGTTAAGGTACAGAATTCTTTTTCAAATGAAATTCTCGGACGGTAGCTAATAGTATATTTTGTACTTAGGGCATACTTTGGCTCGTGGTGCAAACGATAATTCCCGGTTCGGCCGACAATATCAGTTGGGTGCGTAAGTTACTTACGATACGGCTGTCCTTAGTCGCGAGTACCGTAAGTCACTTACAACTGAAGTTTTCAACAGGAACGTGGATATTTTTTTTTCAATTTGTGCAAGAAATGTATGATCTGTCTTGCTTTTCCCACACTTAAGCGCAACAAAGCAATTTCTCCAGCTGAAAACAATAAAAAATACATATATACATTTCTTGTATACATATTGGAAAAAATATCGTGTACAACACATGAGAAACTTGCCAAACCATATGATCAAATTTTTTCACTAGTTGCACATTATACTAGTACACTTAGAGTTGAGCGGGTATGTGGTCATTTCCGGCTTTGGATGGAAAGCTATATTCGGACCCTCGGGATTGGCCTTCGTCGGAAATATTTGTGTTTCTGCTCTAGAGCGGAAATAACGTCACGTTCGCCCTGTACCGTGGTCTGGAGAACACCCTACACCAGCGTAGGCACGACCGTCATTGTTGCAAAATATACTATAGCAATATTACATGACTTTTAAGCGATCAACATTTTCATCAATTTATGTAGATATCTCGCATCAGGAGACTCGATGGTTTCTTTATCATACGCATTCAGAATCGGACAAAGTACAGTGTCGACTATCATCAGAAGCACCTGTCTTGCACTATGGGATTCTCTACGAAAAACATATCTGATGCAGCCTTCTGTTGAGAATTACAAAAAGATTGCACATGAGTTTGAAAACCTCTGGAATATGCCTCATTGCACCGGAGCATTAGATGGCAAACACGTGGCCGTGCAGGTATTGTAATCATTTCGTTTATTTAGGTTGAAACGTTAGTATTTTTAACGTGTTGGTTCGTTAACGTGATAACGTATTTGAAATAAGCACAGCATCCGCCACTTAAAAAAATTAGGACCCGTTACGAATCCACGTTACACCGTGTCCCACGTGCCAGCCTTCTCGAAAATGGAGAGCCGTTGCGAATCCGCGTTACTCCTCGTCCCACGTGCCAGAGTTCTCGGAAATGAAAACACGTTATGAATCCACGTTACTCCTTGTCCCACGTGCCAGCCTTCTCGGAAATGAGAACACGTTACGAATCCACGTTACTCCTTGTCCTACGTGCCAGCTTTCTCGAAAATGGAGAGCCGTTACGAATCCGCGTTACTCCTTGTCCCACGTGCCAGCCTTCTCGAGAATGGGGACTTGAAATGTTAGTACTTTTTCTTACAAGAAAAAAAAAATATTAGTGACTGGCAGAGATGACAACATCTTTTGTCTGTTCGACTGAGAAAAATATATAACGCAATAAAATGTCTTCTCTGCGCGAAATTCGTATTAATGCTTTGCCGAATTAATAATCTTACGTTATCACGTTCAAAAGTCCTACACAACTCAATTGGTGATTTTCAGGCAGCGAAGCTTTTTATACTTGCCTTTGCCTAGTAAAAAACGGCTTCACCGAAATGAAAATTACTGAAAATGGATTGGAATTAGGTATTTTAAAAGTAAATTTATTTTCCAGGCATTTTCGCATAGTGGGTCAGAGAATTACAACTACAAAAATTTCCATAGTCTGGTGTTATTGGCAAGCTGTGATGCTAATTACAATTTTATTCTCGTCGACATTGGAGCAGAAGGTCGAAATTCTGATGGTGGAATTTTTCGGGCGTCTGATATGGGAATAGCTTTAGAAAATGGAACACTTCGCTTCCCGGATTCTACTCCAATCACTCAAAATTCAAGTCAAAGTATCCCTTACTTCATGGTAGCAGATGAAGCATTTCCTTTAAAAACTTACATGATGAGACCTTATCCAGGGAGAAGTACAGAAAATTTACCCTTGAATAAAGCAGTCTACAATTACAGGCTCTCGAGAGCAAGGCGCTGTATCGAGAATGCGTTTGGGATCATGGCGGGACGCTTCAGAATTTTCAGAAAAGCTATTTTAGCCTCCAGAGAAACAGTCCAAGCGATCATAGTAAGTAGTGTTGTTTTACATAATTTTATAAAATCATTCGATGACCATTTACCAGAAGGAGTTGAAGGTATGCTCCACCAAATTTCATTGATCAAGAGAATGCAAATGGCATTGTTGTTCCCGGACAATGGAGAAATCATCCTAGCTGCCTCAACGATTTGTCTCAACAACCACCGTTCAATGACAATCTTAATTTATCTGCGGAAGGAGTCAGAGACTACATGAAAAATTATTTCATGAATGAAGGAGCGTTGCCTTGGCAACAAGAAAGTGTCTTTTTCGGACAGCACTAGATATTATTGTGCTCCTTGCTTTTTTTCTCCTAAATACTTTTGTTTATTCTTTGCAGAGTTCTGTATTATCTATGTTTAACCATCTTTTTTTGTATGCATACTTGTTAAATGTGTACAACCACTTTTTTATCTTATGTTTCTTTATTGTGTGTGATTTTGTTCCTTCGTTCATAGTTAAAACCATCAGCTAAACATGTTAAAATATTAAATCTAATAAATAAAATGTTTTTCTCTGGAGTCAGTCTGTTTCACTATTCTTCTTATGTTTAAGCAGTTTTTGGGATTCTCTAAGTAATCTCAGTACGCATGGTACACGCGGTACTCCTGGTACTCACGGTACTCGTGGTACGCACGGTACTCACGGTACTCGTAGTACGCGCGGTAGTGGTACTGTAGGTACTCGTGGTACTAAAGGTCCTCGTGAAACTCACAATAGTCGTGTTACTCCTGATACTCGAGGTAATCGTGGGACTTGTGGTACTAGTAGTTTTCGCGGTACTATCGGTACACGTGGTACGCAGGGTACTTGCAGTACTCGCGGTGGTCGTGGTACTAACGGTACTCATTGAAATTGCGGTACTCGGGGTACTCAGGGTACTCGTAGTATGCACGGTACTCGTGTACTGTGGGTACTTTTGGTACTCGCGGTACTCTTGGTACTAACGATACTCGGGGCACTCCTAGAACAGTGAGCTTGGTACTCGTAGTATAGTAAGTGTAGTTTTTGTAGTCTAATAATAATACACTGTTGAGAATATAATAATGATTTTATTGAATAATTGTCTCAACGGAAATGAACTCGAACAATATTATATTAATAGATGATTTTTGCTTTTTAATCTTTATCTGCCCTTCCAAACTCTACTTCGTGAATAGCTCGAAGAAACTTTTGTTGTAGAATAGACTGGTCTTCTCTCGATAATCTTTTCATGACTATTGCGATATATTTGCAAAAGTGATCGCAGTCAGTCAAAACTGGAGGCTGAGGGATGGTAGCAGCAGTAACCTGTCTCAGGATTTGATCCCTTTCATTTTGTACTGCTTCTTGTCGAGCTCGTCTTTGGCGGCCTATAATATAATAATTGGTAATACATTGAACAGTAATGCATTATGAGGTTAGCGAAATATTTTACGAATAAAACATACGGTTTTTCTCGACCATATAAGTTCTAGCTGCTTCGGTGATTGACAAGTCATTTTCGTCTTCTTCATCTTGTTCTTGAGCTATTTGAATAAGTTTTTGTTATAAATTTTTAACCCTGAATATGAATGAAAATAAACATTTAAAGGTTATTTACTGTTTATCATATCTCTTGGTCTACGCGGCCTCGAAGAATTTGTTAGTGCAGATCTCTCGCCTGATCTAGATGTGCTTGGAATGGGTGCTGAGTTTGAAACTTGATTTTGTCGGTCACTTCTATTTGATACGCTTGAGTTTCGCTGATTCGATGAAGTTGAAGGTCTGTTTTGTGTGGGTCTGTCATGTGTGAGTCTGTCATGTGTACGTATGTCACGAGTGATTGTTTGGCGAAAGTCACTTGGTCGTGTGTTAGAAGGACGTACAGTCTGAGCAGTGGTACGTTCTCGTATTCTACTTGAAGCACCGTTTGATTGTAGACAGCTTGAAGTAGCATTTCTATTCTCCCCTCCAGAATCGTGCGCCGCCGATCTATCTTCGTCATCCGAAATGACCGATTCCGGATAAACAGGTGTAGGTGGTCTTGAAAAATAATGAACAGTTATATTTGAAGTAGTTGACGGGAAAGTCTTACTAAAGAATAAATCGTTACCGAAAGTTCTCCGTAAAACACGACCTACTCAGAGACGAAGAGTGTGTCGCCGCTGTCGATATTGTATTCAAAACAGGCCGTGCAGAAGGGACAGATCGAGTTTGTCTGGAAAAAATCTTATTTTTAACATGTCAGTTAGGAGATTATTTACCGTGAAACCAACAAAATTCATTACGTATCAGTTCCATTGGCAGCAATCGCTTTAGTTGTAACGAATTCAGAAGGAGGCACCTGTACATTACTGACTGAACTGTTGAGCGGATTTGGAGTCGATGATATTGCCTGGTGTAAATCTTCTGATCCACGTGGACAAGCGTCTTTCGCTGCGGCTGAGGAACAAGTGGGAACGGACCAAACAGGAGAAATAGGTCGGGCAGGTCTACAAGGGATTTTTGATGTAGGAAATGAAAAATAGCAGGAAGAGTTTATAGAAAAATATTAGAAAAATACCGATTTTCGGAACAAGTAGAATAAAGATTCACAGCAGCACTTGATTCTCCCACGTTAGCTCTTTCTGGTAAACCTACTGCTTGACCATCAATTGACGGTTCAATTGTATGCCGAGAATGATTGTTCTCACCGCACGAATCGGACAAAATAGGAACGACAGAGGCCAATGATGTAGAATAATTTCCAGAAAAAAGTATAACTTCAAAACTTTTAACGTTTAAATGAAAAAACGTTTGAAAATACAAAAAAAGCTGTTCAATTCTTGCGGTACTCACGGTACTCACAGTATTCACGGTACTTGTGATACTCATGGTACTCACAGTACTCGTGATACAGACAGTATTCGCGGTACTTGCAGTACTCGCGGTAATCGTGGTATTTTCGGTACTCATGGTACGCACGGTACTTGTGGTACTCGCGGTACTTGTGGTACGCACGGTACTCGTGGTACGCACAGTACTTGTGGTACTCGTGGTACGCACAGTACTTGTAGTACTCGCAGTACTCGCGGTACACGTGGTACGCACGGTACTTGTGGTACTCGGGGTACTCATGGTACGCAGGTACTTGTGGTACTCGCGGTACTCGGGGTACTCATGGTACGCAGGTACTTGTAGTACTCGCGGTACTCGGGGTACTTGTGGTATGCACGGTACTCGTGGTACGCACGGTACTTGTGGTACTCGCGGTACGCACAGTACTCGTGGTACGCACGGTACTTGTGGTACTCGCGGTACTCGTGGTACGCACGGTACTCGCGGTACTCGTGGTACGCACGATACTTGTGGTACTAGAAGTATTTGGCGTACTCGCAGTACTTCTAATACCTTAAGTGTAGTACTCCTAGTACATTGAGCGTAACACTCGTAGTGCTCAAAGCCCAGTACTGGTAGTACAGCAATCGAAATATTTATTTGCAATTAAATACCTAGTCGGATCAATAGCAAAATCTGTCGTTATATGATCCGTCTGTTCTTCAATGCTGGCCAGTCCACTTTGCTGTTGTTGTTCAGCTGTTTCTGCAATCGACGAATCGCTTGTACAGTGAAAATTGTTGGAAATTAAAGCACTGCAAGTTGGAACAGACGCTAGTACTGCTTGTGGTCCTAGTGGTGAGGTCGTATCTTGAAACGCGTATGAAATATATCCCAAACTTTTCGGAGTAGTTAAAAGTTCTTGACTTTGGACTGATTGTGCGACCACGGCGTTAATAACGTAACCTAAAAATTTTTAACGTAGCGTTGTGTATCGTTTGTAAATTATTCGTGAAAGACTAGAGTTAATTCATTATAATCACCACTACTGGAACTCCTTTGTGAACTACTTTGTTCTTCTTGAGACAAATTTGCTCGTTCTACTTCGTCTCCAGATTCATTGTCAGATACTTGTGCTGAAATACAGTTTTTGTATATTTTTCCTTCTAAACGGAGCAGTATTGTACAGGATTATGAAATATTATTCTTACTTTCTCCAGAAACTTGTTTTGACTGTTGCTTGTGGTGAATTTGCGCTTCCTTGCGAATATTTGATACTGTCCTGATAATGAAAAATATTTCAATAAGATTTTCTAAGAATTACAAGCTACATCTTGAGATACCTACATTCATTTTAATTTGACACCTCCACTTTCATTAAAAAAAATCTGTGAAGCTGGTAATTATGAGCTGATTAACACTCAACTGTATATAACTGATAATTATACAATTACTAAAAAAATAACCGTTATTCAATATTTTTTCTCTATCTCAATGTTTATTTACATTTTTTGAAGTGTACTAGTTTCTTTCAGCAACGTGTTTAAAGCGGTTCGTAATTTATTTTTTCTGTATGTGAAATCGCACTTCATATTTTTTCTGTACAACAATAAAAATTTGATGAAAAATAACATTTCCATGCAATATGCATGCTTTTTCTTATATGTCTATGAAAAATATCAGAGAAATGACGATTTTTGCTAGAATATTATATCACATACATCCGATTGTATCTAACTGTTGATTATACAATTTCTGGAATTATAACCGTTATTTATTGTTTTTCCCATCTAAATGATCAAACATTTCAAGAATAGATTGAAAATTTCATATTTCTGTATGTATACTCGCAATTTATATTTTTTTTGTACAACAATGACGATTCAATTATAAATAACTTTTTCATGCACTATGCATGCTGTTTTTTATATCTTCATGGGGAGTATCAGAGAAATGACAATTCTTGTAAAGTATTATATCATTTACATTCAACCACCAGTAACTCTGTTGATTATGAGTTAATTTTTAAAATCATAACAGTTTTGTTCAAATTTTTTGTAATCTAATATTTATTTAGTTCTTTCGAAGTGTATTAGTTTCTCTTAGCGACGTGTTCGAAGCGGCTCAAATTTTGTTTTTTCTTTATATATTCTCGAAATTTATATTTCTTCTGAACAACAATAACAATTTGATGAAAAATAACATTTTCATGCAATATGTATGGTTTTTCTTATATCTCTATGATAAATATCAGAGAAATGACAATTGTCGCAATTTTTTAGAGAATTTTATATAACATACATCCAACCGTATATAACTGTGCATTATACAATTTCTGAAACCATAACCGTAATTTATTGTTTTCTTCCCATTGTAATGATTATACAGATTTTGTGAAGTTGCATTAGTTTCTTTTAGCAACGAGTTTGAATCGATTCAAAATTCATTATTTCTGTATGTATACTCGCAATATATATTTTTTCTGTACAACAATGACGATTCAATGATAAATAACTTTTTCATGCAGTATGCATGCTTTTTCTTAGATGTTTATAGAGAATATCAGAGAAATGACAATTTTCGCAATTTTTTAGAGAATTTAATATAACATACATCCAACCGTATGTAACTGTGCATTATACAATTTCTGAAACCATAACCGTAATTTATTGTTTTCTGCCCATCGTTATAATTATACAGATTTTGTAAAGTGTATTAGTTTCTTTCATCAATGTGTTCGATTCAGTTCTAAATAACTTTTCCATCCACTATGGATGCTTCCTCTTATATCTGTACGCAGAATATCAGAGAAACGACAATTTCCGTAAAGTATTATATCATTCACATTTAACCATGAGTAACTCTGTTAATTATACTTCGATTTTTGAAATCATAACCATTGTTCAAATTTTTTGTCTGATAATTATTTAGTTTCTTCAAAGTGTATTAGTTTCTTTCAGCAACATTTTCGAATCGGATTAAATATTTTTTTCAAATATTAAACAAATAAAAAAATCAGATAAAATCAAATAAAAAACGCAACACTTTATATGTAATTCTCATGAACAATGTAGCGTTTTTTATTTGATTTAGTGTACAATTCAAATAATCAAATTCAAATCATTAGTTTATATAACGAATCTCAATAATGAATAATCTCAATAATAATGAATCTATGTATTGCGAAAAAGTTCGAATCATTATTGTAACGACAATATGTAGGTATCTCATAGTAAATTTCCATCTTGAAAATACTGTTGCATGCAGTGAACACGAGCGCATTTCTTTGTTTCGTCGCGTTCAAAGACAGATAGCGCGATTGTCATCTGTCAAAAATGTAATGTTTTGTTTTGTTAATTTTGGAGTCGGTCTTATTTTGACAACGAGTCGATGTACTTGAGAAAATGAAGTTTTTATTAATTCTTTTTGAAGAAACGTGTTTCACTTAACTCGGTTGCGCGGCGTGCAACAATATGTAGTATTTATATTATGTAACTCAATTAAACAAATTACAATACATGATATACTCACTTATATTTGCGTATCACCGGATCCAAAAATTCCAAGTACCTCTTCAGAGGCCATTCTGATACTTTGCGACGTTTAGATCCGCTTGCCTGCTTTTTACTTTCATTCTTTTTCCGAGCATAAGTATCGCGAAGTTGTTTGAATCTTAATCGAACTCTTCGGACGTCCACTATTTTCACAAATATCAAAATTTATTCACCTTTTTTATACTTAATGTTCATTTATTTTTTTTTCTTACATGATCTCTTTAATTTTGTATTCATAGATTCCAAACTTTACGTGCAATTCTATTGAAGTATTTATTTTCGTACGCCCTACGTTTAATCCCGCGCCTCCTAGATGGTGCCCTCACAAATTCTAGTTCACGTATACCCACAATTAAATATATTCGTTCGATAAAATGTATATTTATTTTATATATCCTAACTAATATATAAAAATGAAAGTATGTTTGTTTGTTTGTTTATCAGCGAAAAACTCTGAAACTAAACGATATATTTGAAATAAAATTATACATGGTTATTCTTTAGCATCACAGAATTAAAATAGGCTACTCAAAATGTTGATTTGAGAAGTATTTTTTGAAAAAATTTCAAAAATATCAAATTTCAACTTTCTTCGGCGATGAATTTTCTTCCGTTTTTTGATGGATTATGTTCAATTATAATATTGAATTTAACATTAATTGGAAATATTATTACTTTTTGTATTCAATCAATAATAAAACTTAATTTAAAAAATTAGTAA
>JAAMPD010002823.1:0-12819 GCA_025266255.1 Trissolcus basalis
GGTAAAATTAGAAATCTCAATCATGTTAACAAGAAGGAACAAATTATTTGTAAAGCAATGAATAAATTATGTAACTGAAATGGAATGAAATATGGAAACTCTGTAATTTTGTTTATTTGTTGTAAATTTTTTTGATAAAAAGATTTGAAAGAAAAATTGTATTAACTAATGTTATAAATAGGATTAAGAAATAATGGTTTAGTACTAACCAAGATTAAATCAACGGTTTCATACTAACAGGGTTAGGATAAACTTGGATCGTTCCAAACAGTGACAATCTTATATTAACAAAGTAATTACTCCGGCCACACGAGGAAGATATTTCCTAAAGCCACAGCTTACAGTTAAGACAGGCGACGTAATCCAAATTTCGATTTTACACAGTGGTTCTACGATGAAAAAAATGTTTAAACACTGTACTTTTTTTTAATTTAGAAAAAAATTTTAAATTATAAAAATTCAACAATTTTATTTAATTTTTTTAAGTTAAAAATCCAATTTTTTATTATTATTTTCATTCCACTTTTACTTTATGAAAATAGATTTATTATAACGAAAGAGAAAAAAAAACAAAATCAAGTTACCGTAGAATTAGTATTTTGAATTATAACATCATTCGAGGGATGCAAATTTCCTGACTTTGTCAATTTCGCGATTAAAAGTAACGATTTTAATTTAGTTTGAATCCGCGTCAAGAGTTAAAATGCAATCGCGGTGCAAAATAATGAATCAAGACCCAGGCCCCTGATTTCATTTTTTTTCTTTCCTTTTTTTTCGGCAAAAATCCAGTTTTATGATTTAAGGCAAACGTTCTGCAGGACGACAAAATACTTCTCTCGGCAAATTGGTTACAAAGAAGCTTATAATCTCGCGCTCGATGAGTCCGAACTTTTTCTTTTTGTAAACACAATGACAGCAGCAAAGTATGGTGTAATTATAAGCGTCTTTAAGTTACACCTATAAACATAATTGAAAGTATAATTCGATCGTAAATGTTTATTCATCGCGGGCAGACTTTATGAAACACGTCGACGTCCTGATTACTTATACGTCATGGAGTTTGATAGCGCAAGACGAAAATTAGTTTCTTTTCAACCGTCGAGGAAAAAATTAATACCTTTTTCTAATTTTATATTTTTATCAGAATTTTCATATATCAAATAACACATTATGGAACTTGTATGTATGTGAACTTATTTTAACGAGGTTAATTTGATTCAATATTTATTTCCATATCATTCAAGATTGTTATTAATTAATAATATTATAAAATTAATCAGATACAATAAAAATTAAGGATTATTTTCAGACATCCTGTATGCGCTATAAAAATAATTTATAATTTCTTTGTTTTTATAATTATAAACTAACAACTTAGTTCGTCTAATTAAAAACATTGGAAGGGATCATATTACAATTCTGAAGTATATTTTTTATCAAGTAAATGTAATTAATAAAAGTGAACTAATGGCTCAAAGGACTCGTAAAGGACTTTGCGTGACCAGGTTGCAGAGTTCGAAACCCGCTTTATATAGTTTTTTTTATCTGTAAAATTAAATTTTCGACGGAATTTCATAACAACATAAATATTTGCAAAAACGGATTGAATAATCATAAACTGAAATACGATTCCAGAAAAATGTATATACCAATCCTAGAAAAACTGACTCTATAAAAACTAGTAAAAAATAAACACAAACACGTAATGGCATTCCAGGAATGTAACAAAATTCACGCTACTAATTCGAACTTTTTAAAGCTTGAAATTCAAGTTAAAAATAAATTGTTCGCCAAAATATGCCATAGAAGAATTCGTAATTGAAATACAAAATAATTTGTTAAGCATTTATGAATTTTTACATTTTACCTACAACAACAATAGCTTGAAAAATAAAGGTTCTAATATTCTTTAAAGTATTCTTTAAAAGAGAACCAAAGTTGGAATCTCAACAAAAACCAACTTTTAAAGTTAAGTTTGAAAATTCATCTGACATCGTAGTGCAAATTAAATTTAATTTGCAACATGGAAATGAAAATCAGATACTCAATTAATTAATTAAATTACTGTCAAGTAATTAAGATTTTTAAGTTCTGTTAATTATTGAAAAAATTAAAAAATCGTGCATATTATTGTTCATAATGTAAATTTGATCATCGACCAATTTACGTCGATCGCGATTGGTAAGATTTTTTTTTGGACGCTCATAAGATGCAAATGTGTCACCTATTTAACGGCGCTTAAACGCGACTAAAGGTCATGCGATCGGCGTCGTGGCAACAAGCCTATCGCGACCTCAGATTCATTAGAGAACCCTTTGCGGGTTAACGAATCGCACAATCCGAATGCGATATATCGCTCCGATCGCAATCAGTGTTAATTATAAACGATCGGCTGCTGCATAAATAATCATTTTTCACCAATCAGACGCTTCCTATTTGGTTGTACACTATTCCACTATTTTATCACGGTCTCATTTCATCGCAAAAAACCAAAATCTCGTCTTGCGTCAATTTTTTCCATTGGCCTTCGCCACTTTTCTATACGCCATCGATTTTGATAATAATAATTTATCATCGAGCGGAAATTTTAAATTGTTGATTTTAATGCTCGCGCAGAAAATGCACAATCAAGTATCCGCCGGTTATTGAGCATAAGTTCTACAGTTAATTGGTTTTGTTTCAAAGGTAAAAGTTGTTTCCATCTACCTTTCTCGATCAATTTTTATTCAACAAAAACTTGTTCGATCATTCCTGTAATCGAACTTTTCAAATAAATTATTTTCCCTTAACATTTCAAAAACTTTTTTAATTTACAACTCAATTGTTTATTTTTCTCTCTCTCTCTTAATTGCATAAATGATTGTTTTTCATTCACTGTTTTTCAAGTGTTTGTTAAACTACTCTCGTCGTTTGCGTTGTCGATTATTTTAATTTCATAAAAAACCGTTAATGAACAAATATCAGTTACCCTTTCATCTTCGGCTGTTGTCAATCAATCTCCGACGGTACTTTGTTTTGGTCAGTCAAAAAAATTTAACTTCAAAAACACTCTCGAGAAAATAAGATTTTGATTTTTCATTGATAAAATTTGAAGTTTCAATAACAGCATTCTGGTTCATTCAAAAAGTTGACACGCGTCTGTCGGACGGAAATATGTTAATCGGGATTTATATTCGAAAAATGCCCGTGGATTTGACTACATAAATATTCATGGCAGCCTCGATTCTTCACTTTTTTCCGTATCCTGTTTTTATTACATCTCATGCTGCTCGACGTGTGCATTATTTTGACCTGAGCATGAATGATGCGCTCCGGGGAGAAAACAAATCAACGTCGGGTCTTATTTTCGCGCTGATGAGACGAGCTGCAGCGATGAACAAACTGCAATCAGCAGCATTTTATAGTATTTAATTAGCCAGTGTCCCATCAGTGCGAATGAAGCGTCGCACTTTCTCGCGGCGAGAATGAAAATCCCTTCTGCACAACACGTGCGGCCTCAGAACGCGCCAGGCCACTGTGCGATATCACGCACAATGCCACCCACGCCACCCAATAGAAAACACATCCCAATGCAAACGACTCGATCCGCCACAAAGTATCCGTACGATCGTTAAATCTTTCATGGGAATTTCATCGCGATTTGACATTTCATAAGCAAAGCTCAGTGCACAGTTCGAAATAAACTGTGGGAAGTTGTCAAGTGACCTATAAACCTTGTCCTCTGCACTCAGAGAAACATTTATTTGAATCTAATAAATTTATTTTGATATGAACTTAATAAATGTTTATTAGCCTTCACGGATAAAAGTATATCCGCGAAAATATATATTCTATTTTATTATACTTATTGCCGCTTTTTAAAATTTTTTTTATACAATATATATTCTACTTAATATTTTATAATAAGGTAAACGCATCTAATATAGTATACCCATTTGTGTTGAGTTTTTTATAAAATTGATTCTTATTTTGAATAATTAATGAATTATTTAAAATGAACGAAAATTAGAACTTATTTTTCCATTAATTTTAAATAGAATGTTTTGCATAGTTTCCAATTTCAGAATAAATTCAAAATACATTTTAAACAAACATAACACAAATAGGTATTCTATAACCGTATTATAGGTACATTTACCTTAAATGTATATAATGGAATATAAATTAAATATTATAATTATTGTATATTAAATATTATTAAAATTTATTTAATTTAATTAAAATTTGCTAGATTCAAAAAAAAAGTAAAATTCGATTGTTTTCTCAGTGTGAACCAATCTTTGGAGATTTATTTGAAATTTTTTTTTTATATTTTACATTTGTTGAAAAACGAACTCTCAGGGTGCATTGATAATAAGACTTGACGATCAATCGAATGACAAAAATCGTTGCGAAATAAAAACATCGCTCTGCAGTCACGTTAAAGCTGAGGGCATGAAATTGCACTCGAGTTCGGTTCGTCAGTTGAACTGCTGACACTTGAAAAATGCGTGGGATGGTAAATATATAATAGAGATCCTTTCTGAAAAAAAGAAATAAGGATGAGCATTAAAAAACACCGCTTTCAAAATTGGAACAAATACAAAGGTGCATAAAAAAATGGAACGTAATTTTTGCGGTTGGAAAAGTGTTGTAAAATAATTCGAATTGGAACAAAACGGTTTGTTGCGAGTGAGCGAATAATTCCAAACGCTCGGAAAATCGTGGAACATTAAATTTCAAGTAAATTTATCAGAGCTCTCTCAAACAACCGAATCATTTACGTAATTTGAGAAGTTTGTGCATAAAGCTTGTTTGATTTCATTTCTTCGAGTGGAAAAATTTGAGATGTTTGTGTTATGAAAAAAAAACATAAAAAAAAAGAATCGTACGAAAAGTTTTCAAAGAAGGAAATTTCTTTTCATTCATAACTTCTGGCGATCTGGACTGCAGTTTCACTGACAGTTTTTCAGGTTATTAAAAAATTTTTTCTAACATTTTATTATTTGGTGATATTAACAAATCGGTCAAAAAACGAGGTCATCAGTTCCGCGGCGTCGTAAAACAATGAATTACCATTACAGTTATTACTATGTTAAATCGTGATAAATTCGCCAAATCGTGTTAACGATTCAGATTATGTACAGTTTCGTGCGATTCCGAAATATATCGCACGTAAGGTAATTGTCACAGAAGTAATTCTACGTCGGATTCTGCAGTGGTGATCTTCGTAGTCAATTAGTTCTACACTGATTGTCATAGATTGGACTGTAAATACGCCAACAACTTTTACAGTTAAACCGTGCCTGCAATTAAACAATTCAGTTTGCCATGTAATGATAACTCACAGGTACGTCGATGGTAGAATAAATGATTACGTCGAAATGTTTAATTGTTAACCTCCTCGCAAACGCTTTTACAGACATGACAACCAGCCAACGTTTCAATTGTCGAGCAAACATTGTTAACATCAAGTTTCTTCTCTCACCTGAGAATTATCTAAAATAATTTACCTTGGACCGAAACAGAAAATTTTCAAATTTATTTATTCATTATTTTTCATTTATTTTTTATCAACCTTTCATTTATTTTGAAATAGCTGTGTTATTCCTTTAGAAGTTAAAATGAAATAAGTTTGATAAATGTTCTTCATATTATTTGAACTTAAAATTGTAAGATTTGAATATCTGAGCTAAATGCAAAATATTTCACATAATTTAAACTGAATTGGAATGAACTTGGCAAGGCTGAAATATTTTTGGTCGCGATGAGATACTTTATAAATCACTTTGTAACGTGTTCATAATATCAAAAGAACTATGTAACTCGACACGCGTCATTACCGCAGCTCGTCAAACACTGTTCAACTATCCTATGCAAAACTTTCTTTTCCGTTGCACAAAAACTTTATTTACCATGACATAACAAAGATTGCAGATTACAAAATCTGAGAGAGGCTGCTCTGATTTTTTTTTCGTTCGTCCTCTGCTCACCATGGTGCAGCACAAGAACAGCACATTTTACTGTAAAACGACAACTTGAGAAAACGAAGAGGAATTTGGTTCTTACGTTCGTCAATCAGGCAGACGAAAAATACACGAATAAACGACAAAAGGAGCAAATTAATAACGGATCGCCTTGCATTCCAGTGACTAGTTTGATCTTCATTCGTCCATTCGTACATGACGAACTCGATGAGCAATCGACAAGAAAATCCTGATATTATAACTGTTTTGAGAAAGAAATTGATACAAAAAAGAAAAACGATTCTGTTTGACACACTTGAAACGTTTAGCAACTTGTTAATAGGATTTTGTGTTCTCTCGGCGCTGCTTTGCATTAAGAATATTAAATATTCCAAAGATTGAACTGAATATTCCACTGGTTTTTATTGTTCTTCCAGTCAAAGGATTTGTGAAGAAGCCGCCATGATGAAAATAATAACAAAGAATTGAAATTCAACTTGAAAAAAAAAATTTGTTGAACGTCTTCTAGAATAACAAGAAGAAACCCTTGAAACCATCCGGCTATTTCTTTTAAATTTTTTATTCACATTTAAATGATAAAATCTATCCTGTTGACAACATGTTTTCCAGAGTTTTGATTTGTTTCATAATTTTTTATTTTGTTTTGTCATCTTCTGTCATTGAAAAGATATCACTCTATCAATATTTCTTTATATTAATTGATCAAAAATATTTTACCGAAATTTAAATTAAATTACCAACCAATCACCTTTCTTTGTTATTGTTTAATGTTAGATAAACAACTTGAAATTACTGTAGCAAACATCAGTGAAAAAAAATTGGCATTGATAGGATTTGAACTGTGGTCGCACGTAATGTTTAGTTAGGATGTTATCCCACGAGCTGTCAGTTCTTCTGCGGATCAAACAAAAAACTGTATAATTTTCGAACATTTCGCTACACTTTTGAATTGTTTTTTTTTGAGATAATTGAACCAACCGAGCCATGCTTTTTGATAAAAAAATAACAAACAAAAACCTGTCAATCATTTTTCCAATTAAAAAATTTTTTGACAAACATTGGTTGAAGAGTACTATACAGTAGGTAACAATCTGTGATCTGGCGAGCATAGCTGCAACACAAGGTATACAATTAATGGAAGATAGTTAGGAGTTTTGATTAAGCCTAACGGCGGATAACATCGTTTATGCAATATTACATCAATGCTCGCGGTGGTCTGGTTATAGCTCGGTAGTCCAAAACGAGAAGCAAGATGTAAAGCTCTAATTAACAGTCTGACGTATGCTTATGGACGAGTCGGCTATCTTAGGTGGGATCGCCGGAGATGTCCGCATAGAATTCGAGGATTCTTGCGATCATCCGCGGTATCTCTGCGATCGCGATGCCAGCTTGCGTTCCACATGTGACACGTCCGTAACCAAGGCGTTCGGAAGTAATTGAAAGTAGAATAGACATGGGCCAAGAAGTAGGCAGCCGAGGGGCTCGATGTTGCCTGCCTCAACCTACCAGATGGGTTGAGCCGAGCCAGCCAGATATATAGTCTAGATAGTGACCGTTTGCTCGTTGATAGCAGCGATGGGAACTGGAGCAATTTCATGCTCAATACATTTTTTCGTGCTTCACCGAGCAAGCAAGTGCTTCCTCGCAGACGTTTGTTTCCACCTTGTTCCTGTGCTTCTAGCTTTATCTCGACCAATTATCCCGCAGCTGATCAATTTTCGTCCTCATGACGTTCTCATAACAATTTCTGCACTTTCAATCAAGCTCCCTTCGGGATGAACGCCTTTTTCCATCAACGACCACATCAAAACAATGTCACCGTGGTTTCACCTCACGGGACATAACCACAGGGACAAAAATAAACATCCCAATGTGTTTATTTTGTACTGTTCAATGTTTCTAACTGTATCTATTTTTTTTTTCTGTATAAAATGCATATTAAAATTTATAACAGATATGAATAATCCATAACTCAATTATAAATCAAGTAACTGAATTATATAATTATGTATTTAAAATGTATAAAATAGTTTTTAAATGAATTTAGGAATTCATTTTTGTTTGCGTGTGGAAGAAATTTTATTAAAAAAAATAGTTAACGTTAAATCAAGCATTTTATATTTGATCTGAATTGGAATGTACAAAAATCTTGAAACATACAATTTAATGTGATCAGACCAGTCAATAGTTATGAATTAATCATGACTTGAACGCAATATGAATTCATATAATTTATAAAAGATATATCTTGATCCTATTCTGAGATGCATTGGATACATTTTAGCAAATCGAGCCGGATTTTATCAATTTGGTTTTGTTTGACGATTAATATAAATCGCTGCTTTTTCCACTCTGAGGATTGTCATTGAAAAAAAATTTCACGATGAAATCATTTATTTAAAGTGGAGCATTTATCAACGATATTTGAAAATCATAAAAGCAATATTCGAATATAATATACGATATTAAGAAACAAAGCTCAGTTTGAAACTTTTTTTATTCGAGCATGGAAAAAAAATGTTTTGAAAGAAAGATCCTTCAATCCTCTCTGCCCTACTTCTAATTTTTATTAAATCAATTCACTTCTGTTATTTTGTTCATAAAGTGCATACTTTCTTACAGGACATATTGTAATAGAGAAAGTTCCGGGAACTGTTTTCTTATTTCAATAATTTTTAATATAATGTTTAAAACACTTGCATTTCAATAATTAATCAACGCGGGATCATAAATATTGAACTAAAACCCATAAACAATTTCAACCATCTGAATAATTCTAATTAGTTTTGAAATCAGACATCAGCGAATTAAAGAATTAGGATCTCAGGATCGCGCAGCCTCACGTGTACGTTGAAAATATTATCCGAGAATGATCACACTTTCATGTAGATTCGATCAAGCAGAAGCCAGCAACTACTTAACCAGGCAATAAGGTCGCGGCTGACTCGAAGAATTTGACATTTTAAATTAAACGTCGGCGCAGCGTGTACATAAATTATAACCATTTTTGCCGCAATAACGGATACTAATTATAAATAACGCGAATGAATAAATTCAATTTAATCACTCATTAGTTTGATCATTTGCACTTCTAATGGCGAAAATCCGGATGATAAATTGTTGCGCGCCTCATCCAGTCATCTTTTTCTCTCCTTCGCGACGGACACTGCCGGTTGAATCGAAACGATATTTTCATCGCATATCAAATTTGTTTTCATAATTCTCTCATTCGTTCATTTTTCCAGTTGCGTAGAACATTAACCACTAAGAGAGCACCTTTGTGTCAATACGAAAAAGGTCATGGTGTGAGGTCAAAGTTCAAATGATAACCATAATGATGACTGCTTTCGGTAACTTTGTTTTTATTTCATTTTATTATATTTATGACTGAAATCAACAAACTTTATACAAATTGATTAGATACGAGACACAACAATTAATATTATAACAATTTCAAGTATTTTTAATTGTTGATTGTACCAGTTGGGAAAGTTTATATTATTTATTAAAAGTTAAATCATAAAGTGAAAAGTAACATTTATTAATATAAAATTTTTTTGTAATATTTCATAGCAACATTTCAGTAGTAAACATTTTCATAAATTTGTTATTGAAAGTTTGATAAAATGTTCAAAAATTGAATTAATTTTGATAATTTTAAAAGTGGAACCGGTAGCTTAAGCGATAATACTATATATACTCATTTTAAGTAATAGGAACAAGGAGGATCTAGTTTAAATCTTACAAAATGTTTTGGAACATTTTGAACAAATATTTTTCAAAATATTCAAAATATAAAAAAAACATTTTCAATTTTTAATTTAAAAATTTTTATTGTAATGTTTTTTAGTTTATGTATCAAAAATTTGTCATAATATGACACAGAAATTTACAGTTTCATCCGTCAAAGTATACTGATATGAAAACAGCAATGATTGAATATTTGAATATTTGATTATACTGATCAAAATGCAACATTTTGTAGGTCATTCTTATATGAGAGGAGCGTTGCATTTTTCATTTAAACTAGTATGTGTATAAATAAATAAATGCATCTCATGTACTAATGGACATATCATTCAATATTAAATAACGTAACGTAGATTATGATCTCTTTGTCAATTTTATGTCACAATTGAATAATTTACAATGTATAAATGAACTTCATATACCAACATCCGTGGAAATTGTTCATTGATTTTATATGAAAAAAATAACGAATTAACATTCGCGAAATCATTAGCATTTGATTATTCAAATTCATAAACTAGATACGCTAAACAATAATTAACAAACTGAGTTTCTGGCTGAACAAATTAAAACATAACTACACGAATGCATAAACTAATATGGAAATGCAATGATAGTGCCCATGGGTCATATTTCTCGGACCAATCGTAACGAGCCGAATGCACGAGATATCACACAGCTGGAACATCAGATCCCGTTCTGTCACACACATCGTAGTGAAAAATACCGCCTAATAGAATCTGATAGACGAGACGAGAAAAATGTCATATTAAATGCAAAGTGGTCGTTGGACTAATTACCAGCATGGTCCCAGATTCATAACGCTTGCCAGGGACTCGTTTGGCTGGCGCGCAGATAAGCGCCCGTAATCGTTATCGCATCTCGGTCTGCGACTCTGTCAGACGCGGGGACGTCTGGCGCTTTTTTTTTCTCCTATTCTGGCAGACGCATTTGTAAAGTAGGCGCTGCAGCGAGCGTGAAGGCGAGTAACGTAAATATGCAGATGAGAGCGTCGAACGCAACGGAGCCTCCAGCAGCATGATTTAAAAATTAATGAATCGAAAATGTTTACGGTTAGTTGTTTTACGCGGCACAGAATGCGCCGCAATCAGAACACTTCCGAGCCGGGTATTACGTTCTGCAAATATGACAGCTGCTGAAAATAAATTGCTTTTTTGTCTGTCCGGCCGGCGCAATCAAAAAGCGAATGAAAAACAAGAGGATACTTAAATGGGACGGAAATTTATTATGATGATTATGAGAAATGTTATGCTCAGTGCGACGCGCCGACGCCGTCTCCCTTGCGTGGCTTTTCGAACGAAATCGAAACGCACGCCGATCAACAATACACACGTCTGCACGATTCCGTGTCGCAAATAACTTTTTTCCTCCAGGGGGTTTGAATTTCGTACCAGGGGAGACACAGGATGTTTCCACACTTTTATAATTATTACATTTTTTTAACGAGACGCATTTTTTAATGTTTGAACAGAACAACTGAATAGTCGTCGAGCTTTCAGGATAATGTGGAATTTTTTATAAGTGCAAATTACGAATTCTTGAGACTGAATTTTCTAATGGCAAAAAAGTAGTACGTTTTCGTCAAGTCTGACAGCATGTCTGGACAATTTATGTAGAACGTTACATCGCAAAATACAGGAAGTCCGGACGAATGTAATAAATAAAATCAATTCATGAAGAAGGTCATCCTTTTATGAATTGTTGGCACGTCTGACCTGCAACAATTTATTTAAAATTATTATATTTCAAAGTTTTTATCGAACAATAAAAAATGACAAATATGAAAGAGATCAATGTTATAGCCTTATTTTTACACTTTTTTAACAGTTGTTTATATAATATTGGCGCAACTTTCCTTGCAAAAATAAATAAAATGAAAAAGTAAAACATCTATAAAAAGAGACATGAAAAAACAATGAAAAGAAGTGTTAATTTGTTAATTGTGTTTGTCTATTACTTGGTAAAAAAATTGTGCTCGGAATTATAAAAGAGAAATTAGTTGCGTGAAGGGTTTTGGCATTACTAGTATCATGTCAGATATTACGGCGCCGACTTATATGAGTACGACGAGCATACTTTCTTCGACACAGAAACACTTCATACTGATCACGAAGTATTGGACGTCGTTATTCATGGAGGATAATTAGCCTATCTCATCAAGCTGGCCCAGATGTCAGCGGGAAAGTATCATAGATGGCATATCGCCGGAAATGATGAGTTAAAAATATCCATAATCCGCCCATCAATGTGTACCCAGTCCTTGGGAAGTGTATCGTGCGATTTTTCCGTCAACCGCGATGTCCTCCCATTCTCGATTAATTTCACGGTTCGCTCTTTTTTTTAAATATTTAATAAACATTACTTGCGTGTCATAACGCCTGGTGCGGGGCATAAATCACGAGCCAACGCACGATCATTGTTTGTACAGCGCGATTGTCTCGTGGTAATAAAAAAAGACGCGTTTCTCTTAGATGGAAATGCATATTTTCTCGCATTGAACGCTGTCGCGTTTACACTCTGAATTGTACCTGTAATTGTAGGTTGGTGTGACTTTCAAACTCGTACACTGGGAAATAAAAAGTTCCAAAATGTTTAGATTTTCTCTCGGAATCCTGTTAACAACTCATCTTCTAACTTTTCTTTTTTTATGAAATTCAGAAACAGTGATATAATGTTTGATAATTTTAAGTTTTTTAATCAAATTAAAAGTCCAACAGTTGGCTCTAGGGAAAAAAATTTTTTTTTCATCTGAGTATGCAGAGGAGGGAGTTCAAATCCCACTAAAATAATTTTTTTTTAAATATTCTTAACAAATACTCTTATAATTATGTTGAAAACATATTTTCATCAATCAAACATACAATAATTTATGACAAAATTCAAAATATTAAATGAGTAAAAAGAATGATAGGAATTGTCCAAATAAAATTTATTGGGACATCTCTTCCCGCTTATTACCCATGTAGAAATTTACAAATGGCGCGGTAGTGGGTCAGTACTGGCGAGTATTGGCTGACCGTTGGCTGTCAATACTCGGCTGGTACTGAAATGTGACGCCAATTAACTTTGGGGAAGTACCAAA
>JAAMPD010002824.1:0-12817 GCA_025266255.1 Trissolcus basalis
GAAAATGCATTTTCATCCCGAGGGAGTAAAAACGCAAAGTTTTCCCTGGGGAGTAAAAATTCGTTTTGCTCCCTCTCTTGAGGGAGAAAATATCATTCGAATGAATTTGTATTGTCATTATGACGAGTTGAACTTTATTTTATTTTTTTTCTTTCGTTTGGCGAAATAAGAGATGAAGGCACTCAGTCCGAACTGGGAGAACATTCAGGACTCGGACAACCTATGAGTGTAGACACTGGTTCAACCGAAGCTATACCGTCTGCAGAAAATATTGGTTCATTCGGTACCAGCAAACCACTAAGGTTGGTTCTTTTATTTCAGTCATAGTTATTTTCCCACTTGAGAAAAACAATTGTATCATTAAACAAAACGATTTTCAATTTTTGTCAACAGCATCGTAATTGAAGATTATTCATTCGGAAGCAAGGAAAGTCAGGGTGTTGGTTCCACAGAAACTTCAGAACCGATGGACCAAAGTTACATGTAAACAATACATAATAAATAAATCAATTAATTAAACAATCAATTATAAACTGATATGACTTTTGATTTTTATTAACAGTGAAAAACCTACCGGACTTTTACTGGGGATTGAACAGGTTAAAAAAACTGGTTTGTCACCTGTTATAGAGAATATAAGACTGAGGTATTTTTCAAATATATTACAACAAATTATTGAACAAGTTAATTATTGAATACTATATATGATTTACGATTTTATTTACAGCGAACAGCTTCCTGGAAGTTCACATGCAAGCCAGGATAGTAGCCCTACTGATAGCGGTTACGTAGCTGAGTTAGTATATATATCTACATCTTTTGATACACTATTAATCCCTTAATAAAAAGGATCATATATTGTCCATATAGAAAACATATATTGACAATATAGTATTTCCAAAATCATATATTGATCATATACTATCAATATATTGCCAATATATGATTCATGTATGAAAAATATTTAAATTAAATGATCAATATATTGACAATCTATTGTCATATATTGACAATATTGACAATATATGGACAATATGTGATCCTTTTTACTAAGGTTTTTTCACCAATGTATGTAATCAATTAATTGGTCATCAACTAATATGGTTTTGGATTTTTCAATACAGTGACCAGTCGGCCGCTATTTTAGGTGGAACCAACGTCCGCCAGATTATTAAAAGCGATTCCGCTGATATTTCACAGGAACTTCCATGGTAAATTTCAAATACATCCCAAATAGCACAATCTAGATAATATACAGATATTCAAATAATATATGTATACATATCTATTACCTATTACAATAATCAAATATATTTATTATTAATGAATCAATTATAAACTAATAAAAATTTCGATTTTGATTAACAGTGATCAGGAAGCTACAACATCAAGAAGAGCTAGCGAGAGCCAAAATATTGTCACTGTCAGCGAGTTGGTATCCGATTATGAACCAGCACCAGAACGGTATGTTTCAAATTTATACAATAATCAAATAATTAATTAGTTAATCAGAAACTAAAATTTTCAATTTTGATTAACAGTGATTTGTCGTCTGAAGTTCCAAGTGGAAGCCAGGATACCAAAAAGTATTCACCACCAAGGTACAATTTGAAACATATATGTTGAATTAATCAATTAATCATAAACTAATACGATTTTCAATTGGCATAATCAGTCTTGAATCGACTGTCAGTTCAAGCCCTACAAGCATTGATGTCCCAAGTACTTCCTCTTCGAGTTCCGACGCAGTCTCGGCGGCTATACGGAACAGAATTTTATTAAGGTATAACAAAATAATTAATCAATTGATCATAAACTAGATAATATATGATTTTCGATTTTTATCAACAGCAAGATCCCGCCCCTACATCTAAGTGAAAGTTCCACAAGCCAGGAGTCGGGTTCCGAGTTGGAACCACAATCGTCACGGTAAATTTCAAATATATATAACTATATATAGAATAAAAACAATTAGATTATTCACCCAAGTAAAAAAGATCATATATTGATATAATATATGGACAATATATTATTTCCAGCAAATTATATATTGTTCATATATTGACAATATATTGATCATATAAGTTCAAATGTTTTTCATATATGAATTATATATTGACAATATATTAGCAATTTTTGAAAACAATCAATATATTGTATATGTATGGTCAATATATTTTCAGTATATGATCAATGTATGTTTTATATATGGACAATATATGATCCCTTTTACTAGGGATAGTTAATCAATTATAAATTAATATGATTCTCTATTTGTTTTATTAACAGTTCTCTGCAGGACGAAAATCCTAGTAGAGTTTACGAATGTTAATTAATTGATTAATTTTTTAAGTGATCTTGAATTAATGTGATGTTTTATTTTTATGAACAGTGATCAACTGGATGAAGAAGTAGCAGGTCCAAGTAATCAACCCCACGATGCTAGCGGTTCGATGCCCGAATCAGGACCGTCGCGGTAAATTTCAAACATGTATAATAAAATGGTTAATTAATCAATTATAAACTAAATTGATTCCCGATTTTTGTCAATAGTGTTCTGCCAGACGAAATACCAGGTCCGAGTAATGGGAACCAGAATGGCAGAGGTCACAACGGTCTAGCTCCAGTGCCCATACAAGAACCACGGTACATTTAAAATTACAATAATAAAGTGATTGGTAAATTAATTAATCTGTTATAAACTAATACAATTTTCGATTTTTGTATATGATACTTAAGTAATTAATTAATCTATTTATATAATAAATAAATAAATTAATTATCCTCCTTAGTAAAAAAGGATCATATTGTCCATATGTAAAACATATATTGACCATATATTGACCGTATCAATATATTGTCAATATATTGACAATATGTGGATAATATGATCTTTTTTATGTAAGGCTATATATGTAATAAATTGATTAATTAATTAACCAATCAAAATATTATTTTAAAAATCATATATTGACCATATATTGACATATTTTTTGACATTATATTGTATTTACAATATATGGACAATATATGAACAATATATTGATCGTTTTGGAAAATTGCTAATATTTCAAACATTTATGTATAAATTAATTAGTCTATTGATTGATCATAAACTAATATGATTTTTTTATCAGTCATGAGTCGACTGATAGCAACAGCGAAAGTTCTTCGAGCTTCGAAGCCTATTTATCAAGTTCCTCTGGTGGACCCAAAAGGAATGGAGGACCTCATCTTATAAGCTCGGAATCCAACGCTAGCGATGAGGGTAACGAAGCAGGACCATTACGGTAATTTTCAAATACACATAACTACAGATATAATAACAACAATTCAATCAATTATGAACCAATTTTATTTTCCATTTTTTCTATCGACAGTTCTTTACTAATTATAAATTAATTAATTAATCAATCAATTAGAAACTAACACGATTCTCGATTTTTGTATAGGCTATTCATGTGGTTAATTAATTAATTAATTAATCTATTTATGTAATAAATAAATTGATTAATTATTCTCTCTAGTATAATGGATCATATATTGTCCATACATAAAACATATACTGACAATATATTATTCGAAAAATCATATATTGACCATGTATTGACAATGTATTTACAATATATGGACAATATATGAACAATATATTGATCGTTTTGGAAATTTGTTAATATATTATCAATATTTAGTCTATATACGAAAAATACTCAGATATATATGGTCAATATTAAAATAGGATATTTTGTAAATTAATAAGGGAGCATTCCCGTTGATTGAATAAATTATAATTATAATTATAATTATAATATATTGACAATATATTGTCAACTTATGAACAATATATGATTTGATGAAAATTAATATATTGATAATATATGATCTTTTTTACTAGGGCTATTTAAGTTATAAATTAACGATTTTTTCTAATCAATCAGAAATTAATACGATTGTCGATTTTTATCAATAGTGGTCAACAGGAAGATGCAGCTGATCCAGATAATCAACCCGAAGGAGAACCGTTACGGTAAATTTCAAATACGCATGATAAAATGGTTGATTAATAAACAATTATAAACTAATGAAAATATGGTTCTCCATTTTTATCAATAGTGATCAACAGGAAGATGTAGCTGATCCAGATAATCAACCCCAAGAAGAACAATTACAGTAAATTTCAAATATGCATAATAAAATAGTTGATTAGTAAACGCTTATAAACTAATAAAAATATTGTCCTCTATTTTTATCAATAGTGGTCAACAGGAAGATGTGGCTGATCCAAATAATCAACCCCAAGCAGAACCGTTACGGTAAATTTCAAATATGCATAATGAAATGGTTGATTAATTAACCAATTATAAACTAATATGGTTTTCTATTTTTATCAATAGTGGTCAACAGGAAGATGTAGCTGGTCCAAGTAATCAACCCCAAGCAGGACCGTCAGGGTAAGTTTCAAATATGTACGCGGAGAGAAATGATATTCTAAATTTTAGTATTAAAAATCATAAAGTAGTGATATACTTTTGTGAAGGCGATTTCTACTATTAATAATACTAAAATTTAATATAAATTATATTAAAATTTAGTATAATGATATACTAAAATTTAGTATCTAAAAAATTATTATCACATATTATTAGTATCATCTCTCCGTGTGGTCAATATATGATTTTTCAAATAATATATTGTCAATGTATGTTTTATGTATGGACAATATATGATCCTTTTCACTAGGGTTATCATGATGCAAACTGAAGTTTATAATGAAGTGAAAACATTGGATTAACAATGATAATTGGTGTGTTAACAGGTACGTGATAACTTCGCTGTGCGACTCGTGCCAGAGCGGCAACGTTGTGGTAGCGGTCGTATTCTGGGTGGGCTACTTCAACAGCGCGCTGAACCCGCTAATCTATGCGTACTTTAATCGCGAATTCCGGGTGGCCTTCCGCAAAACTCTGGAGAGTTGCTGCGCAGTTCTGGGCCCGGTGCGTGACCTGGGACAGGTCCACCGGAAACAGGATCTTGTGCACAGCAACGCCTCTTCGGAATTGCACGTGAATCAATTACGAACAAGCGAAATGACTAACGTTCATATCGAGGCCTGCATTTAAGCTTTTCACACGTCCTATTACAATATAACACCTTCGACGCAATCTCCATTGGGATGAACCGACCGGATTACCAGATTTTGTATCACAATATTCAGATAAATTATTCACTCGTGCATCTGTAAATCCACACATTCGAATCATCGATGGCCTCATTTCTACCATTTGCAACAATTGTTTCTGTTCGCTTCAGTCAATCAGTAATAACATTTTTCAAAAAAAGAAAGAAAAAAATTATAATTCCAATTCAATTACATGTGCAAATTAAAACACTATCCATCATTTTTGATGTAGCTGATTTGAAAGCAAAAGTGATGACGACTTTTGCTAATTAATCAACATACCTGTTATCCGAGAAGCATTTGATTCTAATGGAGAATGAACATTGACCTGAGTTGACGTGTTATGCTTGTAATTGCGACAGTTCGGATGTCCTGCGGAATGCAAGTCTCTGCTCAAACATTGTCTTGGTCAGGCTCATGTTTGCAAAACATCTGGTGACCTCGGCAACCTGTAAATAATTATGTAAATAATTAGTGTATCAACCATACACGAAGTATTGATGTAAACTAATTGAATTATGTCGGCAGCATTAATTACAGAAAAACGGCGTTAATGAAAATAACGACCTAATTAGGTCGGTTGAACCAACACCAGGATATGAGAACTGTTCAATTCATTTAAATTCTCTCTTTCTCCCTGTACAGTTTTAATCAAAATAAAAAAATTACCATTTGATGTTACAATTATGAAGTCTAATTTGTTGTAGTTGAAAGTAATTTATCATGGTTAATTATATGATATTATATTAAAGATAGAAAATTTCATTGTACAAATTGTTTGAATTTATTTTTAATGTTAATGTGAACGAATTGAACGTTCGTCCCTGTCATTGGTCTTGGCTCACTCGACGCAATTACGTGACTTCCTTGATGGGCAAGAATGTGTTGTGCGATGAGAGATTTAACTGAGTTTTAGATGTTACAGTTGCATTTCAAATCAGAGAAACGTTATGCGACAATCATAGTACAATCACATAGACATGCACGTGATATATTCAATGTAAACATTAACTAATCGACGTTTGCAAATATTCATGAATGTGTTTTTCAAAACCTTCCGTCGGTAATGATCGCTTATTGTCCATCATATATGAACCCTCTTATCACGGAGATATTATTTCAAAATACATACTCATACCCTTATTATATTATATTATACTATATCAAAAAATAAGAAATGCAACACCTTATACGTTATTTTTATGAGAATTGTTGCATTCATCATTCGGACTAATTATATATGGACAATATACGATTGTTATCGCCAGGGTTTGATCATTTTTATTTTGTATCGTTAAGTAATTGTGATTTTTATAAGCAAAGGTGTTAACGTTTATAAGCACATCTATTCATTGATTTGTAGCTCAAGAGATTTTATATGAATTAGTTAAGGTGAAATTTGAATTTGTTGCGTTTGTACCGATAGCATAGATCTGACAATAATTTTGATTAAAACGATAAATTTGATCTGATGAAACCTCGAGCGAAGCGTTATAAATTATTTTTTCTCAGTCATTACGTTTTACATTCCAATAGGTGGCAACGAAGCAATAAGTGGTTTGAACTGAGGCCTCAAAATAGAAGGCTCTAATTTTAATTAAACAATGAATTTTGTCTCGACGAATCCCAATGACAAGCCAAAAAAACCGACAAATGAAATTCATTCTTCTTTTCTGTCTGGCGAGGAAGAAATTGAAAACAGATACAGTGTCTTGCTAGGAGACAAAAAGTTGGAGCAAAAAAGCCGAGGGAGAGAGAACCTTATTAAATTCGTTTATAAAGTCGGAACAAAACTCGGCTTGCACAAAAGACGTTCAACACTCGTGTAACAAGTCCATAGTCAGAGGGATGTTGATCGATAAGATTAATTTGCAATGAAGATGAAATGGCTTTAAAGTAGACATCGACACCAATCTCACTAGGACTCGGCGCTTTTTTGCTCCATTTTGTTCTCCGTCCGATCGAAATGATGCGCCTATTAAAATGCATCAGACGATTTGACTAGTTCTCACGAAATCTTCCGTCTTAGCGAGCGCTTTTAATTACTCAGCCAACAGCGAACGATTTATAGTCAAAAAAAAATTCCAAGTGCAATGAATGGCACAGAGAGAGACAAAAATAATGCATGGCTCAGAGATTTCGATTACGACGAGCAAGATTAACTACGATGCAAATTATTAAGAGGATCCGTTTCCAAGGGATTACCGTAAAACGTTACATTTTTACACTGCGACGCACATCTCATTGACGAATGCCTATTATTTGTTTCACCATTTACAGATTATTCGCGATACTTCGACTTTTTTTATTCTAATCCCATCCTCTGTAGGACGTCTTTTAATGGATGTCTCTCTTTCAACACATTTTTCACAAGATATTTTTCATTTCTTGAACCATGAACGAAAAAAGTTTATTGTTCAATGTTGAAATTATGTCAAAGTTTCATCAAGTTTCGTTTAAAAAACTACAATTGAGAAACAAAAAAAAGTTGATTAAAAATTGATTTGAAATGAGATAATTTTGAACGGGATGATTTTTTTATTGTTGATAAGATGGTACAAAATGAATTAAAAAGTGGTCCAGATTCTAAGCTGACTTTTCGGATATATATATGACTTGGAGAAAAAAAAAAAAAAAAAACGTTTAGCCACAGCCGCACAAAGGACTCGACATAATTTCAGTTTTCAATTATCCCAACAAAAACTATAATTCTATCATTTTTAGCGATTGAGATTAAATCAAATATTCAAAGTGAGTTCTCATAAAGAAATCAATCAGGCTAAAAAAAAATAAAGAAAGAACGGAAGAAAGAAAGCAATATCATAAGAAAACTTTGTCTTGTGCACAAAGAGAGATAAGGCAGCTATCTGTAGGTGTTTTAAATGCAACGTAACAACTGCCGCAGAATTAATTGCATTTCTTTTGCCGGTGAGGTGGTATTGGTGGCACTTGAGAGAGATTTTGGAGCGCGGCCAAAAATGATATCAATACAGATTGTTCCGAAACCTGAAAGTTGCGCCGCTACTGATTTGTTAAAAATGAAATTATATGTTTATTGTCTATAGTTTTGCGTTTTGTCTGCGTTTTGTCACAAGAGACTTTGTTGATGGACCGCGTTTACTTGCTCGATGACATTTATAAATAACCGTTTTGACCAATCAGTTAGTACGAATTTTGATTTTTGTTTAGCAATATTAAAATAACCTCCAGATGTTCCCTCGATGTAACTTCACGTCCCAAGTGTTTCATAATTTTGTATTCATCAATTATTGATAAAAGTAAGTAACTGGAAAATGAACAAAGGAAATTAATAAATGTTGATCAATTGTTTGTTGAAAACTTGCGTTTCGTTATTCAAATTCATCGTTGACCATGAGATGTATATAAGTAAACAAATTTACCAAGGGAAAAACTGATGTTTATCACTAGCGTAGATGATAATTCACGACGTACAATCCTGAAAAGAGTTTCAACTAATCAATGTGAAAATAAAGTGACTTTGCAAAGTCAAGAAAAATCTATTATACATATAAACTTATATATTCATATATATAAGATGTGAAGAATATTTTGAAAATATATGAAAGATAATTTTGTAATCGATATACAACTATTCTATATACCCTGTCATAAGATCCCAGACGAAATTTTTTATCCTTCAGTTGGTCACACTGGTAGGGGGTTCCCAACTCTCATTCAATTTCCAAACCGAAAACATCTATTCTAAAAGAAACTTTGGAACAAAAATGGAAACGTTTGTATTTTGTGTTAGCTGTTGGATATCTTTTCACAACTTTTTTCACAATAATTTTCGAAATTTTAATAATACAAGTCGATAACAATAATTTTACTAACTGTTTCGACGCTCATTGCCATGAGATAAAAACAAACGAAACTAAAAGTATTTTAAGATAAAAGATGTCGAATAAAACGAGAACTGTGTGTCGACGAGGCTACCGTAGGACAATAGGGCGAAAATTTATTGCCTCATCTGCGCAACTTACCGAGAACGTAAACCCGACGAACCATAGCCGTGACAATGTAAATACACATCGTTTGAGTGCGATTTGAAGTGCGAGTGAACAAATAAAAACAACCGCGTGGAGTACAAAAAAATTGTCGATGAGATATATTAAGCAAAAAAAAAGTGACTAAAATGCCCTTCACCCGATAGCTCTTATTGTTAGACGATGATGAAAAACAAAAATTCAATGTTAGATCGTTTGGTAATTGTAAAATGTTAACAAGAGTGGAATCAACTTTATTTGCGTGCTCCTGTGCATCGGTATTGATTGTTTGTTAATCACATCGAGTTCAACAAATTACGTAACTTTGTATAATCGCAAATTAATTATACATTAATTAGAGTGGATTTGAGTGAGCAATCGGTGTGTATCAAACTGACACTGATACACTCAGCCAGTGCTTGAACCGCCTATAAAATTCTTCATTTTCTCAAACATCTGACCATTTTTGATAAAAAGTTTTAGTAACTTGAAATCAAATCCGCATCTTTTAGTTGTGAACCTACTTTATCCTCCGAGCAAAGGTTGTCTTCGAAGACAAATTGTTTGTATAATATGACTAAGTTTATCCTCGTTATGTTCAAGAAGATCTCAACTCTACGATCCCAATTTGATAGATGTGATAAAGAGCAATAAAAGTTACAAAAACATATGAAGAGATACAGATACCAAAACAGTTCTCAAAATTCCACAAGTTTTCAAAGTGTTCCGAAGAGTTTCAAAAAGTTCCTACAAGTTCAAATGAGCTCCGAAGAGATTTAAAATAATTTCGAATTTTATAACCATTTCCCATCAGCAGTACTTTGGAAATTAGATTTTTATCAAAACCTGCAAAAGAAATTGTGACGACCGTAACGTGCTTTGAAAGGACTTTTCTTGAAATCAACTTATCGACAATCTATTATTTCTAACAAAAATTGTTTGACCATAATTGAGTTTTTTTTTTAGAAATTGCTAAAAACATAATAAATTTTATTATAAACACTGGAATATGAATTTTGAATTTCCAGTACCGAATTTTATACACCCCCTCGATTTTCAGGAACGAAATGTCGTTTCATAACAGGCAAATAAATTTCACCTACCAATGCTAGTCCAATTCAACCTACTTTATGAGATTCACAGAGAACTAAAAACGCCTGACTCGTTTGTAACAGGCGGCTGACTTGTGAGTAGGCATAAGATCCAATAAAAATCTGATTCGTGTGCATACAACTGAAAATAAAAATATAAAATATATTTACAAACATGTAAAAAATATATGTATGTTATTCTTTGATTACTCAGTGATATGAAATGCAGTATGCATTTTAATTTTGTTTTATAGACTAAAGGTACCTGGAAGGTGCGAACCTTTTCGTTAACCTCTACACCGCCCCAGGCTTGTTCCAAGATAAAACGCAACCAATCCAACATACTGGAATTGTATGAAACAAGGTCGACGGATCAGACAGATCTCACAACGCAGTTCGGTGAATATTTCATTGACAGTGCTTTCATCTGCGATACGCTCCCACCGAAGTGTATGAAGATGAAAATAAAAGACGTGTCTGCATTCTTTTGAAAATACAGCCTACATGAAAATATCAATGGCAGCAAATATATTCATAGTAACAATGCCTTTAGGACCTTTCAGGAAACGAAAGAACAGAAAGGCCATAATTGAACTACAAGGATAGAAACACCTTCAATATAACAAAATGGAATGAGCCAAGATGTGTTACGTCTCGTATCTTTTTTCAATTGCTTTCGTCCAAGTTTTGGTTAATTAGTCAAGTTCGTTTTCTTGTTATGAAACGACTATTCATCCTTCTTTCAAAAAGCAGAACGGCATTCCTAGAACAAAATTTTTGTTAATAATAGTTCTAATTATATTTATAGAATAATTAGTATGATAATTATAATCATTAATAAGTAATACCGACCGAAACGAATTTTGTACAAAGGTTCCCACTTGGAACTTGATGTCTATTCTCATCTGAACTCTTCGTAACACATGTGTCACCCTTTATGACGTCTTTCAGAAATCGTAGAGTTGAGAAGCCCTTGGATATGTATTTCTGAAAAAAGTTTCAAACTTCTCAATATTTATTTCAACAGTCATACATTTATCACTAAATAATTTTTAGAAATATTGTTTACACCGCATTGAAGATTATATTTCAACAAAACAGCCTGAAGTCTGGATTTACCAAAAAATATACTTTACATTTTGCATCTCACATTCTACTATAAATTTTCAAACAGATAAAACATTTTGGGAATTTTTGGAAAATTTTTATCATATTTCAGTGAAACAAATATTTATTTTCAGAGAATGAATATAAATCCCATCGACCATTATTTCAACGAGTGCTGATTTTTACTATAGAGAAAACCAAAATTATAAAAAAAAATGCAACTGGATTGTGTGCTGAGCGATCATTGCAAGCGTTTGAATCTTAATTATTTTGTATACGATTATTTTTTATACTATACAAATGTATTGGCGCGTTATATTTGCGTTTATCTGATGAACAATTCTTAGACCGATCGATATAGTGGAGTTAATAAACATATTTTGAGAAAATAGATGTTTACTGTATTTTTTAATGCAATCACTCAATCATTTCTTTTTATAATTATAATAAAACAAAAAGTGTTTGTTGTTTGATAAAATGGATGTTGTTGTGCTTTTGGTTGTGAAAGGTAAACAACAAAATGCAAACTAACCGTATCGCAATATTATCTAACTCAAAACAATGCAATTAATGAACAAGCGAGTAAATTATGTAAAGACAATTTGTTGACACTTTTCGTCACAATATTTTGCTTACGTCTTGAATTTGGTAAACAAAATTCAATATCACTTATTTCACTCTGTAACCAGAGATGCATTTTTGGTATACCATCAACTATATGACAAAGTTGAAGTTACACACAGAAGCAAAGTACCGCAATCGCATTCAAGAGTTGAGGGCAGCTTCAAGCCAAGAGGCTAGCGCAAAATTGAATTAGCTGATGCACCTCTAACTAACAAACTAAGTAGATTTGTCTGCACACTCACCTCACTCGCTGTCCTCTAAGCTCTTCGTTGATTTCAAAAGTCCAAAAAAGAAAATGAACATCTACTTCTTCCATCGCAAGTGTCCAGTTCATTGTTGTTAATGGAAAATCAATTTTTAATAATTAACAATTGTTCGTTAGTTGAAAATGCAATTTTTTGCACTTTGCAAAGACACAAGTTGATTCTCATTCAGTTTTCTAGACCATTCCCATTACTTACGATGGTGGCTGTGAAAACAATTTTCAGGTTAGGTTCAAACGTACTCAAACAGTTTTTCCGGCTTATTTATTAAATTATTTCTCTCATAAAATTCGTGATTTTATACTAAAAGCAGGATTAAAGATCCTGCAAGCAAAGATTACATTTTGGCGCCAAAAGGTCCAAGAGGAAGGCCCGCCGAAGAGGAAGCGAAGGTGGCGCTGCAAACCGTCATGGTGGCAAATTATACAACTAGAATTTCAAATTTGAAAAAAAACTAAATCTACAATTAAAACAATAACAAATAGTTACAATGTTGCATTTTTTGTCTTTAATAACTCTTGAAAATGTTTATAAATCTCTAATTCA
>JAAMPD010002825.1:0-12822 GCA_025266255.1 Trissolcus basalis
ACAAGTAAATATATGGACACAGAAATGTAACACCACATACGTTAAATAACTTCTGGCCAGTCCAATTATGCAAATACCGTATATATTTGCACGAAAAATAAAATGAAAATTATTTCCGGTCCGCAAATATAGCTCCCACTTTTGTGACAAAAAGGTACATCTCGGAGGCTTTTCAAATGTTGAGATATTGCATACGTTAGATGCCGTTGAAATATATAAATTATCTTTTATTATTATTTTATTTAAATAATATTTTAATGCTGAATTTATCGTTTCGGTATTTCATTGGAACATATTTTATGTGGCAAATAAATTAACGGAGTCGATATGACGTATTTTGGGTTGCATTTATATATGTGCGAATTCTTGTGTGTATCCGCGCGTACTCATCTGTGTATATACCTATATATACATTAAGATTTTATTAGTCATATTTCTTTCGATACATAAGCCGATGATTGACTGTAGTCGTTGTACACGCGCCGCTTCGTCCTCTCTTGTCAGGAATATTAAAAAAACTACTGACCAGCGTTTAGAGTCTTTGATATCAAAAAAGTTTTAAATTAATGGCCTAAATGCTTTGTATTCATCGTTTTAAGGTCTCCACTGATCCCGATGCACAACCCAAGCTGTGACTCATAATTCTTACTTACTCTAACGCAAATGTCCCATATCATATTGTATATGAAACTTTTATTCAAATACATTTATACCGAAAATTGTTTTAAAAAAACATTAATAGTCATTTTTCAGTTTAATAATCATGTTTAATAAAACCAAGCGTCTCATTTTTAAATTTTACATCACATTGAAAACGATTATTTCAAAATTTTATGTTTTTAAATTTATTTTTCGTCATATAAAATTGGTAGTTTTTTCACAGATACCCTATGATTTGATCTATAATAAAAAAAAATGCTGCACATTGAGCCCTTGGCTAATTAAACTATAAAAAAGATTTAATGAAGCAATAAAATGGCTTGATTTATATGACGAAAAATTTTGATATGACCCAATTACTGTTTTAATGACTCTTAAGACACCAGCAAAAAAAAAGTTTACTACCGTTTTACTGTTTCTGAGTTCTCTAGACAACAATCAAAAGTTAAAAAATGATTACAGACTGCGAAATCTTTTTTACCTCGATATTTCAAACGAAAATGTGTACAAAAAACATAATTTATCGTTACTTTATGAACCTTAATACAAGTTGTTTCAAAACTAATTTTTGCCACTTGGACGCATCCTCCTTTTTGAATTGTAACCGAATTTTTTGGTTCTCACTTTAAAGTACGAATTTTATATCCTCCTGAAATATCAGTGAAGAGACAGAGCACTGAAGAGCGTGTGATTAAATGAAGCATTGTTTGGTTCTTTTATAAGGGACAAAACACTTCAAGTGCGCTGCGTTGATTGCTCTATATTCAAATGGACGAGATAAGTTTACTAGAAACATTGTCCCAAACTTTACAAAGAAATATTTATACTCCTCTTGAATTCACACTTCAAAATAAAAGATCAATTAAATTTAAAGAGTTCATTAGATTCATACATACGAAAAATAAAAAAAATTCATTTTTATTTCTATAAGAAAATGTAAAAAAGGTGTCGACAGGAGAAGTGAAAAAAAAATGTTGAATCAAAAATATTAAATCTCAATGAATACGTCTTATCAGCAAGATGTATATGATTGCATAAATTGAAATACAACAATATACACTTAAATATATTATCTCGAATACAACACGCCCATGCGGTAGCAGAAATGCAGTTGGTAAACAAGTCAGCCTAACTACCAATTAAACAACGATTAGCATTCATTAAGTAATTATCATATTCATGAACATGGAAAGTGCATTCTAATTTCTAACTTCTGAATTTAATTTACATTTGATTTAATTCGCTCCCCTTTTTTTATTTTTTTGTCATTCATTCAGTTTTGAGAGCAAGCTATGACTATCACGATTGAACATCCAATTATATAGCAAAAAATATAACACAATGAATTATGCAAATCGCGTGCATTTTTCATGATGATTTTCGTTGCTGTAATGTTATCTTTATAATAATGGAACAAAATTTCGAGACCTATTAAATGTTAATACCTGTAGAACAGATATAAATGTTACCCGTATTTTATATTGCGGGAGGTCCGAAGGAATTTGCTACGTAATATTTGAATCATTCTGCTGTCTATCAATGCTAACTTACACTGACCTTAGGGTCAATGAATATCTATGGACTGCACATCATTTAGTGATTCGACGTAAAATATGATTATCACTGAAGGTGTTTTCTCTTTCTATTCATTATATCACATGCGAATGCAAAATTATTATCAGCGTTACATACAAAAATACACCGTTTTCCCATAGAAAATACCACAAAACAAAACAAACATTACACAAATCAAAAAGTCATTTAAAATCTTTAATTAAGGATGATAAAACAAAAACACATTTCACATTCATATATTCAATGCAAAAATTATTCGAATTCATCACGAAATGTTGCTTCTTTTGTATATAAAAAAAACTAAAAGGTGTATAATGATTGTATCCCATGTGTATAATCAAATCTGTAACGTCTTTTCAAGTTAAAATCATTCTTATACTTAACATGGCCACTGATTTTAAACACTCGAAGATTTAATGCGAGACTTGTTGGCGCCAGGCCTTATCCAAGATAAAAAGCGTCGGATGATACCTTGTTCGGTCGTTCGTGTTTCTTTACCGCGACTTTGCATCATCGCGCGATAACTTACACTGCCTTCTAATTTCACATCTCCGCCAACATTGCTATCTGTTTATAATTTTTAACTACGTGAAATTATACATACAAATTTTATCACTTTATCGCAGACACAACACCGCTTCGTACAATTCATTAACTTAATCGATTATATCAATTTTGCAGGCAAACATTTTAATTAAACAATTCAGCTATGTAATTCTCATCAGAATGTTTATTTTCTAATTGGTTTATAAACCCACAAGCGAGGTGAATAAACTGATTCTTTTCATCAATATATAAAATTTACAAAAATTATTTATGATAGCGTTACAAAAATTGTTTTTTTTTTTTTCATGTCTGATTCGATGACTTTTCGTTTCAAAAAATCAGCTGATTGTACATCGACTGATTTTACAATCTAAGAGGATCGTTTGAAATAACAATGATATTGCGATACAATTTCCATTTTTTTTTCTTTTTTTGGTTTTTCAAAATTTACATAAAAGTTTGACTGTAGTCGTGACTGATGATCTGCTAGAGTCTGCTTGATCGAATGCTTTCCATCACTGCAAGACAAAACGTCTTTTTTATTGATTCATATAATGTAGCTGAGATTATTATTGTTATAATATTGTTTTGTGTGTGCAAGTGAAAACATTTAATTTTTTTTTCTCTTTTAACGCGATGAAATTTTTGGAGTAAAATTTTGCGTACTTTTTGGGTCTCGGTATTATTGCAGGTATAGAACAATTGCGTATACATCGCTAGTTGTAAAAGTGTTTATAAAATATACATCCCACGTATTTCCCGTATGATTTCGTATTGAAGTATCATATTAATTAGGTACACATATTATATATACCTTGATAATCGATATTACATGCAAATCCATTCGTACTTATGCTATTAAACTTTTTTACTGAATTTTGTCAAGGTATATTTTCAAGTGTTGTAGAATATATACGTGATTTGAAATCAAACTAGAATTCAACGTAGTCAATTTTGTTCGTCTGCATAACTGTTAGGAATTACGATGAAAAAAATTATAAGATGAGCGCTCTTAACGAGTTGTTGTTTCGATTATCACGAAATACAGTTACAAAACTTATACGTGAAAGTTAAATAATGATTAGTTGATACCAGGGTACATTTTTTTTTCATAACACTGTACGTGCTTCTAACATGATACAATACCACGACAGAGAATACGAAATTTTGTTCGAGTATCATTATCCTAACAAGATTGGTCATAAATGTATATTTACAAACAACAACAAAAGTGCACAAATTTGAAAATTTTGTTTACTATAAAAAACTTAATAAAATTTTTATCATTACATTAACTTGTTTAAAAAATTTTTTTCTTTCCTACAAACGTTAATCAATTACTTGCAAACAATTTTAGGGTTCATTGAAAAAAAGATTTAGGCTTCTCATACGATATAGTTACTCGAATTAATATCATTGATCATGTTTGTAATATTGATAATACCATAATAATACTGACAATTCTAATGTCAACTTTACAAAAATCAAAATTTATTTTTTCATATTTAGTTTTAATGGATACATTTAAAATCGAAATTTTAAATTTATTAATCATTTATTATTATAAACAAGCCTCTGATGCAAAATCAAGTTGTAACATTAACTTACCTGACAATTAATAAAACGAACGAGTGATCATTACGGGTTAACACTTTATAAATCGACAGACTGAAAATTTTAAAAAGTTCGCTGTGAATAATAAAGAAGTCACAGGTCTGCTATCGAAATTTACTTGGCTTGCGTGGGGCTCGCTATAACTCGAGCAAGTTCGTTGAGAAGCCTACTAAAGATTGAATCCGGTTTTCTAACTGCCTGGCAAGGACCATGTTCAAAGGACTAAGTCTGGCGCGTTTTGATTTCCTCATTTAAATTTTTGGTCGACTCACGCTTTACAATGACACGATATAGGAAATGTCACAAAAAGTATCACTTTTATACATGTAAAAATATTATTTTTAAAAGTATAGATACCTTTATTTATGTAGCCTATTGTTGAAATTTAAACGTGGAATATTCAATGAATCAACAATTTTTTTTTTCTCAAAAGTGATAGTGCAGCATATCAATTTTTCTCAACAAACATTTAAGCCAAAATAAAAAAGTTTGATGAACATAAAAAAAAAATTCGTTAAGTTGTGAAGATTGAACAAATATTAGACAAAAGATGTATGAAATATGATGATAATCTCTGAGGTGGAATCCTGATTCGTTATAGGGTCGGTTGTAGG
The DNA here is from genome assembly GCA_025266255.1 of Trissolcus basalis. Lineage (NCBI taxonomy): Eukaryota > Metazoa > Arthropoda > Insecta > Hymenoptera > Scelionidae > Trissolcus > Trissolcus basalis. Next base: position 5,010 of record JAAMPD010002825.1, read on the forward strand.
GCAATTATTTAATTGACTGCATCGCCCTATTGTGGCTTGGTGCAAACGACCAATTGGTCTATCAAACGTCTATTCAATTTTCATTCACTTTTCGATTGCTTATAGTCGACGTGATTTCTAATGTAAAAAAAAACTTGCGTTCAACCACAAAAGCAACAAATCTATCTGTCAAATAAAAAAGCAAGATCTATAACACAATAAGATTCATATATTTATTTCATGTACAAATATAAATACAAAAAAAACTTGGCAGGCTGGAAATTATAATCGAGCTATAATCGCCAACTCAATTTTTCAAATTTGTTTTTGTCTACTAAATTAAAATTGGTTTGGTCATTTGCTAAATCACTAAATGTATTCGCTCTGCGTTTTCACTTTGCCACTATGCTTTTTTTGTCTAGCACGAGAATTCTGAAACCATACTTGTGTGACTCTTTTGCTTAAACCGGTAACATGCGCGATTCTTTCCAAGTCCTGGCCGTCAGGATTACTGTCTAATTGAAAATTCGCTTGGAGAACCGATAGCTGTTCTTCCGTAAACGTTGTTCTAACTCTTTTAGTCTTACTACTCTTTCCACCATGTTCTGAATCGCAGTCTTCCGATGATGAAGTGTTGTTGCCTTCAACGACGTCTAAATAATGCGCCTTACAGAGTAACCGAGCATCAAGCAAGGCGAACTGTTCACCAGTGGATAGCTGACGTGAACAAGAATCACAAGCAAAACATGCCAGGTGATAGATCCTTTCACGAGCCCTTCGCACCCAATCTCCCGCACCGATACTGCGTCCACATTTGGCGCATTTCGCTCCAAACGTCCTGCAATCATTTTTTTTTCATCATTATACAAATATTCTTCCATTTTTCTTCATCAACAAATATAATGCTCAAATATTATTTCTTATTAAAATATAGTTATTTTTAAAAATGCAATCATTTTTTTTTCATCATTCATACAAATATTCTTCCATTTATCTTTATCGACAAATAAACTCTAATATAATTTTAAATTTATTCATTTGCAAAAATGACTAAAAATGCCACGGACAAAAATATACCTTCAATTATATTTTAAATATATATTATATGAATAAAATATAAACTTATATATTTCGCATATAAACCGTTTATATTTTGAATACAAAGCGGCAAGAAATTGAATAAAATTTTTTTATGCAAAGATATAAAAATATATTAAAAATATATTAAAAATATATTTTTGTCCGTGTGGAGATTTTGTTAGTCAACCAACCATTGCGCATGTCTGATGTATGTGCGTTCATTATACTGCGCATCTATAGAGACCTTGCATCTACCCTCGTCGCACTTTTTTAATCATTTTTTATTAACAATTTAAATTTTACCCAAATTATTTACAAGAATCTTTCAAAAATTTTTTTTAATATTTGAAAAGTTGCTCTTCTAATTTTTTTTTTTTTTTTTTTTTTTTTTGTTGAGGAAGAAGAAGAAATTTAGTGCGACACTATGGTTGTGTAGAAACAAAAAATATATGAGATAGATATTTTAAACAATTTTTAAAAACTATTAATTTTTAGATTTTGATTTGCGAATACAAATCATGATTTTGATGCCGAGTCGAGGCAGCCGCATCACGCTTGATTTAACAGTAGAGCTACGCCCATCCCGCTCACAAAGTCGCGTCAAGGGTCTTAGCACGATTTTTGCGAAATTTGCAGAATTCGTTTATGCAGTTAGGTCGGTTCAATTTTGAAGCTTATATTTATATAATTTATTTTGCAACTTCATCACCGGAATATATCAAGTTGAAAATAATTTATGTGAAATTGCATATTATATATATAGAGAAATGTTGATGCTTACAAAACGTAATCATGCCTGCAGTACAACCTCATCCCACGGAGGAAACATGTATGTTGGTCGTGCAATGGCCGAGCACAAGTGTAACATTTTAGACATTTTGAGTGCCACATACGGTTGCCTACGCAAAGCACTGTGCTTTCTTTAACGTTTTCACCGCATCCGCCACATTCCATTTCCATTTCATTTTGAATTTCCGCGAGGCTGAGTTTGTTGTTCGGTTTTTGTTCATAGTTTGGTGTGGTCGTTTCATTTGAGCATAATATTGAATCCGATTTTTTCTCGTCGACATCGATTTCCGTCTGCAACAATAAGAATTACGTACCTATTTTAAAATTGTAAGCTAAAATAATATATTTGAGAGGGTCTTTGGTATACATCTTTTATAAGCAAGGAAAAATGAAGAAAAAAATTGTTCATTGAAGATGTTAGTTAAAAATGTCTTTTTGAGAAAGTGTGTAAGTTAGAAATGTGAAACAAAAAAAAAGAAAATTATAGAATACACAAGGATAGTTTGTTTTTCAAGTTTCAAGAACGATTAAAATATTGAAATATATAATAGTTTCAAAAATTATGCTTGAAACTCAAACTTAATATTTGAAACTTAATATTTTATTTAAACATTCATTTTTTTGTCAACTTTAAAAAGAGACCTGTGCCTTCAACTGCCTATTTTGTATATGATGAATTGAATTTAAAATGTATATACTAACTCCTTTGGCGATTATATTCCGTCTCACCTATAGGTTGACAGGATATTAATTATACCGTATTCGTCACGGGAAACATTTCATCCTAACACTTTAAAACACAAACACGCGGTGAAATATATAGTGTTAGATGATGTTTCGATTTTTATCGATTTCTTTTTATCAAAAATGAAAATAAAACTTTGTAAAAATGCATTTTAAAATACAACAGAAAAACATTCAAGAACACAGTTGATTTTATACAGATGTTAAATTCTTTATTAAGAAATTTGTAAAAAAGCCTGATAGTTGATTATTTTTAGAGGTCTCATATATTTCAAAGGTGTAAGAAATTTGGCACCTATACGTACCATAATTTTATTTACATCCTCGATTTTAGATTCTGGTTCTTGTTTCGGATTCATCATATGTGCGAATCTTAAAATCGTATTAATCAACATCGCCTTTGGTATTTACTAAATTTTTTCTTACTGAATGAGCTGAAATGAAATGTGAATTCGTCATGTAACATTTTTTTCATGCATTGAAACTTCTCAATATTTACACCTAATATCGACAAAAAGTGTATTTGTGTTATTTTCAAAGCAAATGAGCATTTTGACATTGTGAAAATATTATTCGAATTTTTGTCTTACAATAATCTTAAATGAAATGAAAATGAAAACAAAAAAATACAATAAAAAATTTTTTTTCTTTTGAATAAATGTTTTAGAGAATAAAAATTCTTCTATATATGAGAATGAAGTTGAAAAAACGTTGGTCAAACACCTAATATTTACACAGGATGAAACTGAAACTTACCGTTTTCTCATAAAAATTGCGATGTGATGGCGAAACTAGAGATAAATATGGTGGATCCAGGTTTACACGAGGACTAATCGTTCAACGGAATATGTATAGCTTTATGTTCCGCCTTTTTTTATATATTATTATTTACACCAATCATACATTTATTTTACCTGTGAAAATAAAATTTACAATTTCAAAAATAAGTACAATACTTAAACTAAGATAGATGTACAATACTTGTTTGAACAAAATTTCAGTAGTTAGTGAATTTCTGTTCTGTCATCTCTTATAAACCTATATATACTATATAGGTAACTATACAAAACAAGGAATCAGATCTTGATTAGATTCTCTATAATGTTCTTGATTGAAATCAAAATTAGCCCTGAAGATCTATACAAACGTGACGTTGACCTGACTAATACGCTATTTGTAGCTACAATAGAGGGTCCAACCACGATCTTCGATAAATTTCTTATCATCAAGATTTCTGATTGAAAGATTATATTTACATATAGTATTCATGTCAATTTTTTCACTTGTTTGGTAACTGACAACAGTTGTTCATGCTTAAATACATCTGCATGGTGTAGTCGTTCAATTCTTATTTATTTTCAAAAAAATATAACCATATAAAAAGTGCAAATATTTGTTTATGTTTTTATCATTAAAACAATTGTCTATTCAATGTAGTTTGCTATTAAAATTAGAATTTGAAGCTTTACTTTTAGGCGTTATGCCTGCAACCGTCGCTCAAAAAATTAACGTTATATAAACGTAGTTTTTGACAAAAAGAATTGTAAAAAAAATTTTAATGAAATTTGTATATCAAAAACGATTATGAAAAATCGTCAATCCATGAAAAAAAATCTGATCGTTAACTTAAAAATGAATCGGCGACATCTTTAACTCAAATGCATGATTTGACTGTTTTGAAACAAAAACGTTTAAATTATGCAATGGTCAAGTGTTTGTTCAACTGTATAACATTTATTTTGGTTTTTATGACATGATGGTAATATGTTATAAGTATATTAGAAAATATATCAGTTGCATTTAATTTCTGGAGGGTAATCAACATTTATTCAATTTTAATTTTGAATTTTTCGTCGAACAGTGTATTCAAAATCGATTTGGAAACATTTTTTTAGAATCGCTTATTAGGTATGCGAAAAATTGAATGATTTATCGGTACTTTTGTCAGACGTTTATAAGCAATGTATCCGTCGCGTTAGACACTTTTGGACACTTTGTCATAATAGAAATTTAATTTCAAACGTTATTTTTTATTGCATATAACAATTTGATTTGTAACACAATAATATTTGAAATAAGAAAATATATTTTCTGCAGATAAATTATAAAAACTGAAAATGTGTACATATTATAAAATTAATTGAAATAACTTCTTCACAAATAAAGAAATTTTTCTAAATACTTTGCTGGTATCAAATATACACAAACTACAAACCATTTGGATAAACTTTTTCCAGTTTTTGCGAAACATTCAGAGATAAAAGTAAATTGACCAATTTTTTGGAATGACCATACAGTATCAGTAGGATGCAATCCAACAAATTGATATGTGCAAAGCAAAATTTTAGTATCACTGGAATAATTGCAACCCTGATGGAGGCGTTAAAAAAAAGAATTTTAAATCCATCAATCTCTAGAATTTATATAATTTTTTTTGCGATATAATTATAAATCAATAGTTATAATAAAAATAAAAAATATATTTTGAATAATGTCCATGATATTTTGAATGATTTTTATAATTTTGTTTGCAGAAATATTTGTTAATAATCGAGTTCATTACAAATAAATCTTAAAAAATGGCTAAATATTTGTTTTTCATGTTAGCGTTCAATAAAAAACAAGATATATTGAGTATATACATTCAGGTGCCGTGCATGTGTTAGGGAGATTGAGGGGTACCCTGATATATCACGTTTGTAAAGTGCATTTAGTCACTGCAAGTGCTAAAAACTACTTGTAAGATACACCTGTTCTTCTAACCTGTACACATAACGAATGAAATTAATCTTCTAGAACGCGAATGATCTGTCAATCAGATTTCATCCAATAAATCTCACGTGTCTATTTTATAATAGTTGTATAGTAAAATATTCATTTTCCTGTAGCCATTCTAACATCATCATAGATAATAAACTAATTTTCGAGTACAAAAATTGTATTTTTGTCAAAATTTGAATTCTAACACTTCAAAATAACTGTAACTTATATTTAGCATTAAAAAATTAAAAAAAATGTTTTTCACTGCAAGCTCAGACGTAATTTTGCAGATTCTATTAGAAACCTCATTTATTTCTCAAATCAAACAGTTTTTTCAATTTTTGGTACAAATTTGGTACTTACAATTATTGTTAAAAAAATAGTCAGAATAAAAAAAAATGTGCACTCTACCTTGGAGATTGAGAGGAATTCCTGTCTGCAAAATCACTCGCAGGTTAAAAGCAACATTGAGTTGTGTTGAAAAAAAAAATAATAATGGTTATATTTAATTTGTTGTTGTTTAATTTAAAAATGTCACTGATAAACTGCACGGATTCGCACAACACAATATTGATGCACAATCAGAAACTACAAACAAGGAGTCGTATCTGTTTTCAAATCCGAGTTCAGCTGAAGACTAAAATCTTCAAAGCCGTTCGTTTCGAGCATTGTATGCTTTTTACACACACAAATAAAGATGTTGCTACATATGTAGGACACGTAGGTAGTACTTTCTAGTTTGTATATGTATTTAAGCGACAAGAGATTGAGTGGTCGAAAGGCAAAGAGGGCGGCTTCAGGGTGGAACGATGCTGAAGCAGAGAAGAATAAGCTCCGCCCACGTATACGCCCAGATTAAAGCACAACTCCGTTGTCACCCAGTAAGTGAAAAGCAGTACGTGCAACAGAAGTGTGCGTACGCATACATGTATATCAACGCAAGCGCAAAATCATGGATCATCATATGTGCCCCTCCCTTGGATCAAGCCTATTACCATATCAAATCTAGACAACAAAATATGATTTACACAAAAGATTTTTTTTATGTGCCTTGAATGGTATATGAACCCAGAGCACTCCAAGGAATACAATTCATCAGGCTACAAAAATATATCCTACAAACCTGCGCTTTTCCTATCTTCTGTCTTTGAATTCTTCTTTGGTTATACACTTTCGCTTTATTTTGTATTATTTGATCAAATATACTTCCTTTTGGATAAAATGTTTTCTCTAAAGTAAAGCGAGGGTATATCTTCTATTGGATTCCTTCTGATTCCATTGTCACTATAGTTTCATATGTATTGTCAAAAATCCTGCAATTGTGGATGTTATAAATATTTTTATATTTCACATTTTTGTTTTATTTTTTGAAGATGTAAGTATAGATGCAACTTGGAAAGTGGACGTTTTTTTTAATAAAACCAAATAATATAATTGAAATATATTTGCAAATTTTCAGTGTTTATTTTTATAGTTAGTTCTTATTATTGGTGATTCGTTTTTATACAAATGTACATTAGTAAATTGATCTTGGAATTACAAGATTATTCATGATTACAAGGAGATGTTAATTTAATGTATTTTTTGTCAGTGAAATCGTTGAAGACGAATCTAAAAACTGTATGAAAAAGTTTGAATTTCGTCTAATATGTTTTCAACGCGAACAAATAATATATTTCTAATCATACATATACATGTATGTTATTTATAAATTATTTATAGAGCGGCAATAAATTATATCAATAAAATATATAATAAATATAAATGTTATCGAAAAAAATATATATTTATATGAAAATTATAAAATTAAAATATATTTACACGTATCTTTTTCCCTGTGAGTCATTTCTCAAAATTTACGAATGTTCACAAAATTTTGAAAATTTGTGAGAATGATTTAGATTTTATAGAATTAAATTTGAAAATAAATTTAAAAAAAAGAATAGAAAAATTATATAATTTCGTCACACAAAAATTAGTTTCGCGAAAATTGTTTTCGTTCTTATAATGAATGTTTCATTGATGAAAATTATATTCTAATTGTACAAGTTCATTTTTGTAATTAATGTTCAATGGTCGTGACGTAAAATTAATGAAAACTAAATAAAAAGCTATCATGACAGATACAATGTGGCGCCATCATTATTTCTATTTGGTGATATGCCATTCCAATAGATAGTGTGAACTCCTCCAAACTAAAAAACTCATTGATGAGTTTTTTATTTTATTTCAATGAGGTTTTGGGGCTTCTGCAATTGCACCGACATGAAAAAAATAGATAAGAATCCTTCGTTTAGATTACGCAGTTGCGCCGAATTGAAATATATAATATCAGTTATATATTAATAATCATACATAATCAGATCTGCTCTGAGAAAAATTGGCAAGGCTGCGAAATCGACTAAATTGTGTGTACGAATTTTCAATGTGCACTGGGAGAACTGCGTCTGAGATACCATTT
>JAAMPD010002826.1:0-12821 GCA_025266255.1 Trissolcus basalis
GTGTATAAGAGACAGCTGTAAAAGAAACAAATCAAAGGTATATTCATTTATTCAATAGCTCGCATTTCAGATGTAATAAAGTAATCAATATCATGAAAATAAATGGGAGAAGAAAAAAAAAATAGAAAAGATGGAGTTGATTGAGTGAAATGAAGCATATATTAAAATGGTTCTGCAGAGTTTGAAAACGACGAGTTTGACTGGGACTGTCTATTGTGACAAGATAAAGATGTGATTGTAAATAGAAGAGGATGGTCAGTGACATGGATCTTGCAACACAATGGTGTTGTTGGACACGCTCACTCATTAAAGGAGGAACTGGGTAATGCGCCGGCATGAAGTGGGCCGCATAGGCTTGTGCAATGTTTTCGTTAAATCATCTCAGTCGCGATTATGTTATTGCGAAACGCGCGCGGTGACATTCAATGTATGCGTCACACGAGTCACGCCAATCATCAATAAATAAGTGCCTGAATATATATCAATATGAGACACGCTCGCAAACAACAACAATTCCGTCCAGACCAATTCAGACAAAAATCTTGAAAACTTGTTGGTGATGTATAACACCTTCGTCAATGGCTCGTGTACATTACAACTCACAGCGCATTGTTTTGCTAGGAGAGACGCATCAGCAAATATAGTGCGATATTGTATCGGAGCAGAAGCGGATGTTCATATAGCAACGCATCCATCCATTTCCTTGCACAGCTCTAAACAGCTTACTGCGAAACCGTGTCACTTCCTGCTATTGGCCGTAGCCAAAAACCGTAGCAAATTACGATACACGTAACCACATGCAGATGCAAGTTCGCGTATCGACGCAAGTCATGTCCTAGGAAGTCGCTTCAAATATTTGCCTCAGATTAAGAACCCACGTCCGATGAACTCGACTTTCATATGATCACAAAATCTCGGCAATTTTTGTCTCTTGCTATTATCAACATTTGAATTGATTTTTTTTCAAGTACACAAGTCCATTTTGGATTTTTTAAATTATTTTCCAGTTTTTGATAATTTAGACTTGTTGAATTATTTGAATTGTAATATTGATATATATTATATATATAATTGAAATATAACAAAAATGATTAGCCTTTTAAGATTATTTTAAAACAAAAAAGTTTTTTTTTTACTTTCCAAGACAGAGTGTACGTCTACTAATTGAGAGTATTTTCGATTAAATAATTTGACAAAGAACCGTCATAATTGTCTGATTTTAAATAAAAATCTCTTTTTTGGACTTGTGCCCTTTTTAAAAAAAAATCAATTCATATTTTCATAATCATTTTATAAATTGAGATTTTGTTTAGAAAAATTGTTGATGGTTAAGAAAAATTATAAGATGTATGAAATTACATTGTGGTTCGTCAGTAGAGAATGTAGAGATAACTATCTCGATATCATTTGTTGCCTAAAAGAATCGAGTGCCCTCAAATTGTTGAGTTTGCTAAGCGGAAAGTAGAAGGATCTGTATTTAATGAAGCCTATTCTTATATTCTCATTCGCACGTATAAGTATCCAGTTTGTTTGTGAAAACATCCGAAGCTACATTTTTGCGGTCACAAAGGTCACCTGTGTGCCACCAAAGTCGAATACGCGAGATAAAAGATATAGGATTAGCGGCTTCGGAAAATCGCTTTTGTGGTTCTTGTGGCTCACGCTTGAGAATATTATAATAGTTTCGTTCTTTGCCCTGAATTTCAGTTTTATGTATAAGTATATAAACACTGGTTTTGTTTATGTTTTTTGTTCCAAATACACCATCACATAGACTTATTCGATTATAATTTTTTGTTCACGTTATTACGATTTTTCGTAAAACATAAACAAAACAAATCAACAGTGGAAATTTTAAATTAATGGTTAAGTTAATTGTCAATTGTATGTCATTAACTTATTATTTCATCATCATTTGTCATACTTTAGCTTCGTCTTGACTTTCCCATTCATCTGAACTTTTCATACAAATAGTGCAAATTTATTTATATATCCGCTTCATTAACCATGTCCGTTCAAAAATATATTTTTAACTTTCAAATTAACTCACATTGGTTCTGTAGTTTTTGTATATTTTATATCATCGCCCTAGAAGAAAAAGAGTCTATCTCAAAATTGCCCCATGTATTTTAAATGGACAATTTTTTAAATACGTAGGAACTTTATCTTCTGAGACGACAAAAGCAAATATTTTGTCGATATTATGATATTTATTAATTGTCATAGATAGAAAAATTAGAAAAAAAAAAAAAAAAATGTTTCTCTCGCTCATCATAATGGAATGTTTAATCGACACTTGTAAAACGTTAGAATTATTCTGAAATTGTTCATTGATGCATTCACGTACATTAATACACAACTATACATAATTATCAGACCAACTGCCATTAAACGGCGCTCAATTTGAGTTCGAATTTAACGAGCAAATTTTGTGGAATTTGTGAATGAATAAAGAAAAATGGTTCGTACAGAGGCGAAGCACACACGAAAGTGAAAACGTTGCAAATGTACGTTGAAGATGATGATGGTTGATATTCAAAAAGGACAAGAAAAATTGTACGTTTGAAAATATGTTGTTGTATATTATTGAAAATGGGGATTGAAAGAGTACGAAAGAATTGCATTTGTGGATATCTGCGAAAAAGTCACGAGTGGCGTGGACAGATAGGCAGATAAGTAGGCTCGTTGGCAGGCAAACAAACATCGCGCATGGGTACCCCTTATTGGCGTGTGAAGAATTCTTCTGAAAACCAGTTCGAACGAAGCAACGAAGGAAGGAACGGTTGGGAGGAGCAGTGACCTCGCGAGGATGCGGCTTACGGCATTCCATGCCGCGGATAGATCCCCGAGATTTTTACTCTTGATGGAACCAACGTACATACACCTTCATTAACACACTTTATCGCGATTCATCTTATCAACTTGTCTTTCCATTCAATCCTACACCACCGGTATCAATGATAAAATAAAACAAATTTCATTCCATTTGTTTCTTTTTTTTTGTTTCAAATTTTCGTTACGTACGTGCATCCACCAACAAATTTCATCATCTTTGAAAACATACTTGAAATTAAACGAGTATCATTATAAAACAAAAGAAGAAGCAATTATGCAAATTCAATCAAGTCTGACGTGAACAATAAGGTATACATGACTAGATGTAAGACTTTTAAGACGCGTTCTCCCATTTTCTCGTGATGGTTTCGATAATAAGGTGGTTATCACAGGTGCGCACTATCGCACAGTTGTAAAGCCAGCCCTTTTTTCAACACAGACAAATGAGACAACGTTATGGGCAGGGTCCCAAAAAGAGAATATATTTTGATCATAACTGTAAAAATGAAAAGTTGAAGCAAGTTATCTAATCGTAGCATCGTGACTTGGAAACGAGTTACTTTGTTGTTTTACTACTATATATCTATAGCTTATTATGCACTGGCCTGAAAAGCCGTTTTTCAAACTATTCGCCAATTTTCTGAATCTGCATATATTTTTGTTTCACTAAAGTCACGCTTGTTTGAACATAGAATTAGAATACCAGCTTATATTGTGTATTGTGCCTTTTGCGTGTGCGATATATGATGCAATTTTGAACAATATTATCAAAGGAATAAACGCGGGTATAAAAAAAAAAGAAAGGTAATTTTTGTTGCAAAAGAGTATGATAGAATAATTCAACATTCCGTTTAATCACAGCGCATGTGGGCGGAGTTTATACAAGTACAGAATATATTAAAGTGACAATAATTTTAAAAATCCGAGTCTCAAAAATTGTCCCCGTTTCTAATTGTGTACAAGTTTATATTCCTTTTTATATTCCTTGTGTACAGTTTATTTGTCTATTTGCATAGTCCAATCAATGAGTTAGTCAAAAATAATTGATAATTTTTCACAAATGTGTACATTTTTCTCTGCAGAGAAAAATAAATTCGAAAATTTATTATAGAAAATCGCAAAACCTGATCAGACTGGAAATTCAATGGAATTTACTATAACTTGTAGTAAAATTCATGTATGCAATAAAATTTCGAATCATTGAATTTTACAATATTATATATATAGTGAATATATAGTGAATTCCCATCAAATTTCAATTCTGGTCGAGATTTGCGATTTTTTCTCTATAGTAAATTTTTGAATTTATTTTTCTGCGTACAAAAGTCATATGATAATCTATAATATAACTACTACATTATAGACCATAACTGTTCTTTAGAAATAGACACGGGCCTTAAATAATGAATTTGTTTGAATAAACATATATATTACACCTGAACCTCATTTCAACAAATAATACAATCAATTAAACTATTTGAAAAATCAAATTAACATTTCTTTTATAAAAAATTGGTTGATTTTTGTATGATGAGTTGATGGCACAACTGTCATCAACAACTTTACCATCTACCTTGTTTGAATTCAAAGGATGATAAGGGAGGACGACGAGCATGCTGACAGATTAAAATAGACTCTGATTTGAATGGAATCACCATGCACGCACATTGTTTTTGCTTGGATTAGAGTGTTAATTTGCATTTATTTTTTGAGTGCAATTCATTTGTAAGTTATATAATAAACAACCAAATGTGGACGTCTTGATATCTAAAATCATGGCAACATGGTCGTGATCGTTGTAAATGTTGATGTAAAAAAAAGTTTGACGAAGATGCGCATTCAATATGAAAATGACGAATACGCGAGAGTAACCAAATGAAAAGTGTGTGTGCGCGCGACAAGGAATGCTATCCGTCCATCCAAGAATGACGATGTCGCGCCGGCGGGTGTGGCTCTGCATATAGCACCACATCGAATATCAACGTCTATTATTTTTATTATCATTTGACCAACTGCACACTTACTTGCTATAACTCAATTCAAAAACTTGGAACATTTGATTTCAATTTATAGCCGTTAGAATGACAAGTTCGCCTGTTTTCTTGACAGTTTTATATACGAGTGCTTGTGCGAAATCTGCTCACTCAGTCAATTAGAAACGAGTGGCTAGACTGGTACGCGCTGCGTGCTATTAGCTTTCGCACATTTAAGGTTATGCGGGGCCGTCGCTTGTATAGCGTTAACGGTAATGGGTTCAAACATTTTATCCTAGCCTCTCGCTTTTAAAACATTTCTCCTCTTTTAGTTTATTCTCAAAGCAGAAAATGATATTAACAACTTTATCAGTCTTTGCAGTTTCACATTGAACAACATTTATTTGAATATTTCAAACTTTTCTTTCGAGTAATTCTCATAAGTGAACTCATGATATGGTTTATGAATAATTTTATTGAAATACACCCCAATAGCGTCTGAAAACATTTCATAAAAAGTATCCCACATTAAAAGTAATCAAGCAATTCCAGAAAGTACAATCATTGTCATTGTACGACTCTGTAATATTTAATTTCAACCATTTCAAATATTTCAATTACAACAATAATCGAATAATTTTTTCAATTTTTCAACAATCATCTCTTGCAATATTATTATTTTCAGTAAGTTATAAGATGTTGACCAAATTTCAACAAAAATCAACATTAATATATTCATCATATAGAAATAAGTGATAATTTTTATTTAGCTTGATTATAATAAACTTAATTGTCACAATTAAGAAGTTGAATGAAAAAATAAAGAATGAACTTGTTAATTTAGTTAACAAGAATTATTATTTCAACAAAATTCAATCTTAAAATTGAAAAACGATAAAGTATTAAACATCTTGTCATTTGCACATATTTTTTAACTTGAAAATTTGATCTAACGTTGAGTTATCATTATCAAATATTATCATTTATACACGCAGAAAAAACATATTATATTAATTATTAAACTTATCACTAAAATTACTATAACTTATTGTAATTGAGGTGCATGGTGTAGCTCATTTTGACAAATTTAAATATAATTTTCTAATCTATTTTACTACATGATGTTGTAAATTTTACTGTACATAATTATAATAAAAAGTCGAATAAGTTTAAAGGATAATTTACAAGATGTGTAAGATATGTCTGGGTTACAATATGTTATAGTAATTTTTATAACATGTTTTTTCTCCGTGTAAATGAAAATTAACTAAGCTGTACAGTATATGGGGACAAATTTAAAATTCGTAAAAAATTATGGAAACTTACAGCAAATTTTGACGAAAGAGCATAAAAAATAGACCAAACTATATTAATTTTTCATTCATCACAAAATTTGCTGTGAACTTTAATATTTTTTCCCGAATTTTAGATTTGTCCCCCATATACTGTACAGTTCAATAAATTTTGATAGAATTTTTTTCTCCATGTACATATTGTTTGATCAGTTGAGTTGAATAGTTGGTTTTGCGCGTAATATCGAGTTTGGGTTTCGAAAGAATAAAAATCATGATAGATGTGATGAAAATATGATTGATTAGTGCGAAATTGAAAGGATATGAGAGCACAAGCGAGTAAAAAATGTGAGACTGGGGAGTCGCATTTAGCATGACATCAGCTGACTGAATGAGTCAGACTCCTTGGCTTGTACACCAACGATACTAGAATAATGACTGTATAGAAGTTTCTGTACTTGGATGCACGCTGACGTTATTACGCATACGTCGTCGCTCGATCCGTTGCATGCTTCAGTGATTGACAAAATTGCGACACATGCGTGCAATCGACTATTCCTTCTTACTTTTGTTTTTGACTAACCATTTTGTGTACTTCTGGCCTCGATCCACCACTCATCATCCCCACAATTATTTGAATTTAAAATTCCTGTTCTTCAGATGCCAAAATTGTGGATGTTGTCTGTCTTAATATGAACATGTTATTTGTTTTTTGAATAAAAATTCTTCATCAAAGCAGCGAATTCGCGCAAATAAAAATGCGAAACTTGAAGCGATTCATGATTTAAGTTTAGACCGGGTCTCAAATGGAAGCATTGACCCTTGACTGAAGGCGCAATTTTTAAAATAAAGATTCGAATGCGAGTGCGCCCGAGCCAATGGGATTGTTCGAAAAATCGTGGCGTTAATTTCGCATTCTCAAAATAGCCACGTATTTTTGTCGTACGCTCGCCCCGTCTCGACCGCTTCTTTCGCTTTATGCTTAGCCAAACCGATCGACAAATAAAACCTCTCTTATCAAATTCGCTCGTTCAACGCCATCAGTTTCACATCTTTTCATTTATTCTTTCAATTATGTTTCAATAATCAAAACTATTTTTCTATTTCAACGTTTCATTAAGCGTAATAGTTATTTCGCGTCTTTATCTTTATAATAATCGGAAAAGCCTCAATCTTCATTTGTTCGACGTGTGACAAAGTGTTACTTCGACTAATTACATTAATTTTTTTATATACTTTTACTATCGAAGTCATAACCACCTCGACAGTAAATAAATTTTGTGATTAATTGAAATATTGATTGTAATAAATAATTGATTGTC
Source organism: Trissolcus basalis (assembly GCA_025266255.1). NCBI lineage: Eukaryota > Metazoa > Arthropoda > Insecta > Hymenoptera > Scelionidae > Trissolcus > Trissolcus basalis. Next base: position 7,423 of record JAAMPD010002826.1, read on the forward strand.
AAATATAATGATTCTATTACTAGAAGGTGTCATAAATCGGAAATATAAATGAAAAGATAAAAATGAATTATTACATTAAAAGAAATATTAATTTCTACTTTAATATTTATGTTTAAAATTTTGCCTGGCAACTTTCATAACCTTTCAAGTTTTTCTTAACAAGTTACTAGCAATGATAGTAAAAAAAACAATACGACTTGTTTTTATCTTATGTTTAGATGATTATTAGAATATCAACAAAGTTTACAAAGATTTTGTAAATTTATAATGAAATTTTCATCATTTTTATTTTAAAATTAATTGTTCTCACAGTGACTCACACTATACCTATGAAATATGTTTCTATAAATTATGAGGAAAAAAAAACAAATTCAATATTTAAGAAAAGGCGGAAATGAATTTCCAGTCTTGTGACGAAATACTCGACAAAAAATAATGTATACTAATACAGGTAGAAGTAAATTGGATAGCACAGTGAAATAGGTTGAATCATTTCGTATTTTTGTGCCATCGAATGCAATTTGTTATACTAATATTTCAAAATTTTTTCAAATTATTTTGAGCATTTTGTCATAAGGCTAAAAATTCACTTGAATTTAAAAAAATTGTTTTTACAATCCAGAAATTTTTTATACTATTAAATATGTACAAAAAAAAATTATTACCAACATGAAAGCACACACTATTAAAAACTGATCTTCAAATTGTATATTTTGTTTTTTAAAAGCTGGTAATAATCCATAAGTATTTTGGTAATCAAATAATTTGATTGTATATTTTGTTTTGATATCGAGTATACAAAACAAGTATACATCTAACAATTAAAAACTAAATTTCAAGTAAAAAATAACGAATCATTGACTTGATTATGAAAAATGAAAACATTTGTCTAATTGCAATGTTTAGAAATGAGTTCATATTATGACTTATAAATTATACTGGTTTGTAATTTGACTAGCGATTCTTAATGATCGAAGCAAACTAATTAAAAGATTTGTATTCGTTGAATTGAAATAAAAGAGAATGGAGTTAACTGTTTATGCTCCCGTGCCATTGAAATATGACAGCGAAGCGTTCGCTGTAATATTTCAATGATTTTTGCTTTATTTCAACCGAATGAGTCAGCTGAGTTTTGTATTTATAAGTCTACTCGAGATACCCGCGGAGCAACTGACAGAGTGTACGTTCAGCGAAATAAAGTTTCAAGACAGAGTACGTTGATCGTTATGATATAGATGTAAGAGACGCGTGTGTCAATTGATTTCAATTCGATTTTACATTGCACCGATTTTACCAGTTGAATTGCAACTGATTCAAATTAATGCCTGAGAGTTGAGCAATTACATTTCAAAATCATACACTCATTTTATTATTCATCAAATTTATTTTTACTGTCAAGTAATATTTTCAACTTTCATTTACAATTTTTTTGTTTTAGATGAAAAAAATGTACTGGCAATGAATTGTGCGATCATCACCGAACAAATTACATATATTTAGAATTTTGAACAGTCGATTCCGTGATGAATTGTTAACAATCATGGGAAACATAGAAGCAAAATCTTAGCAATAAACTGCTCGCTTTACACGTTGCTTAAACTTTTTCCCACGAAACCAATATGGGACTGATTAACCGCACATTATTGTTATTATTATATCTGACACGATTTAGACCAACTTTTTCCTATCCCTCATTTGCATCCCCTGGAATAATATCAGCAATGAACATTTAATTATATGCAATTTCGAGTGCAAAATGGTGCAATTCTGTTTCGCAGATGTGTAATTTAATCATACTTTTTGTTATTCGCATATTTCTAATCTTTTATTTTATGCATTTTTCCAGCATTTCATCATTCTTTTGAACGTACAATTTTTTTTTTTTTCCAAATCACCTAATTTCGATACATTGTTATTATTTACATGAATCACTTTCCTACGGTTTTTCTCTTTGAAATTTTCCTACGATACAAAAGCACTTCGTTTTACCACACTTTCGAATTCGTCAATCAGACACGATTAATTGAATCTTAAATTTCTGAAACATTTTTGACCGGGCAATGGCAAACAAAAATAAACTACCAACTTCTTTTCGTTAAAAAAAATATATTTTTATATACAAAAAGAAATCAGAGTTAAACAAAATATATGTAATAGTAGGTATTTATCATGTGTGAAGGTTTGTCTTTTTTATTCAATATACAAAATGTTTTTACTGAGAACAGTGGTTTGTTGATTCAAATGAATTATTTTTTAGAGCGAATATAATTTTTTGACGCATCACAACTTGAGACAAAGGATCCATTCATGATGGAGAATTCAATTTGTGTCATGACCGAAATTGAAGGGCCCAAGCCGCCTACACGTTAGGATTTACCGTTACAAATAGGGGAAAATTTGATTTCCATAAAAGCTATAGGGAATGAATAAAAGCGCGCACATTTGAATGAGTGGGGGGGAATTAGAGGGAAATTGGTGCTGGTGCATATTGTGGCCCTGCTGCAGGTGGTACTGATGTGTGTTCAACAGGTTCCATTCATTCTTTCCCCCACGGTGTTAGACACACGTAAAAGACTCCTTTGACTATTGCCAGATACTTGTTGAATTCAAACAAAAACGACCCTCCTATTGCTTCTTTTGATTAATTTATATTCGAAATTAAAGGAATAAAAAATATTTGATTATAAATAATAATAGTAGAGCAAAGGTCCCAAGTAAAAATTTATGTAGGGGTCCATATATGGTCCATATATGGCACTATATGGAGCACTATATAAATTTTTATTTGGGATATTATTAATGAAAGTACTAGTGGTAGGATTTTGAAGAATGAATGAAATAAAAAAGCGTTGATGTAGAAAAAGAATTCGTCTGGATGTGAGAGTAGTATATCCGACAAGTCCCAACGGTTCTTGAGAAGACCCCTACGGTCGAGGACGAGAATAACAGCAACCTGTCGAAGTTCGAGTACCTGCAGAGGTTACATTCCTTACGTAACACGCCGGCAAGAAAACACGCATGACAAAGACGAGAACCTACTTGATGTTGACGTTTAGCATGGAAAATGTTGCGCAGAATCGATGACCACATCCTCTGATTCATTTTCCTTTATAAAAAGTCAAATAGCAAAACATTTCCGTTGAATAAAAATACTAAACTAATAATAAGAGTATGGGATTTGTTTCGGGTCATGATTGAATGAGAACAATGGTAATTAAAAGTACAGAAAAAAAAAAAAGAAAAAAAGGAAACTATTTGGTTGAAAATTGTGAGATAAGAATTTGAGGAGAAAAGAGAAGAAAAAATGAAAAAGAGAAACAAGTGGGGATTGTGTTGAAACATTCATCTCCGACGATAAAATCGATACACTGGTCAATGTAACGGTACAACGACTTTGGTGCAACGGTTAACAAACGTGACAATACTCGCGAGTATCAAGTTCCTGAAGGCGCACTTTCCAGCGTATCCGAATTGTCGGAAAATTGTTGTTCCCACAAGGTGCAGCAGTGAAATAAATAATATATCCGCGCAGCAGCAAGCCGGTGAAAAATACGACTTGCATTTTCCCATCGGTGATGATCCCGCCCCTTCCCTTTCCTTTCCTTCTTCTCGCATGCATCCTTAAGCTAAAAAGTAGGCGAACTATAAAAAGTGCTGTCATCTCGCGCGCCGATGCAATAACATAACGATATCCCACGCCTCGGTGGCGTTTTCCTTTTCTCAGGGTCGTTCGTGATTAATTTTTTGTCGCGAATGTATAATGTAAAGATTTGTTATTGATTCAAGGTATACAATTTGCGACGTTGCGTGCCGAGTGTCAATTGTTCAAATATTTGAACAAGAATTTTTGCACTGTTTTAACATTTCTTTTTACCATACAACCAAATCTCAAATACTCTTTCTTTATTACTTCGATGTGATTTCACATCTGCATATAATATCATTCTGATTACGTTTCCAACGTTCGCATGATCAAATATGAACAAATTCTTTTTTTTTTTTTTTCTTATGCATTTCATGTTTTCACGTATAGCTATAGCGATTATACAATATTCGCGTTTCGCGATGCTTTTACATAACATATTACATATATACCTATAGATTTGATGAATACTAATGATGCGATCACAGAGTCTAAAGCATGATTTTTTTCTGTTTCACTTTTAGATCAGACTACGGTGAATGAAAAAAAATTTTGTTTTCTCGGGGTGACTCCTTCTTGCCTACATTCGAATGATAAAAAAATGAAATCACGGCGGGTGAGGTATATTCGCGCCAGTCGGACACAGTGTAAAAGGTGCAACGTAACACATGTCAAAGGATTTTTTGGGCGTGGCTAGTACACTATAGCCGGTTTCCGATGTTTTCGTTGACTTCAATCTATATGCGTCTGCCAGAAAAATCACAGAAATTTTAATTTTGGAAATCGAAACTCATTCTTGTTCATTTGAACATCATTTTTATCACTTTTATATATATATATATATTTAAGAAAAACAAAATATGCAGAACGTATTTATAAATAAATGTAAAAAGAAAAATTGTAATTTTGTATAATAATTACAAGCTGTACGTAATGTTAACATTTTGTTCATTTTGTCAAGTAAATAACTAAACCAAGTCCTTTTCTAGACGCGTGCGCCCACGCCTCCACTAATCAACAACTCGCACAAATTGACTGCTGGCATTTCAAGTGTGCAACAGCAAGACCCTGTTCGGCGCCAGTCAAATTCAAATACTTGAATTTTTTTCAACAGTTTTTAATTCGATCATTTTTTAATTACACCTCAGTAGCATTGTCACTTGGAAGTGAAATTTCATAAACTAGACACACAAATTATAAATCAGACTCATTAGATGTCAAAATTAATGATAATGCGTGCACATGCGCAGCGATTTTTGTATTTGACCAGCGTACAATTTCATTGGCACGCACTGCTCTCAAATAACGTGTATAGAAAACACACATTCATCGTTATTATTAATTAATATTATATGACCACAGATGAAATACAAATTGTCACAAATAGAATAAAAATATTTTGCTATTTTGAAATTTATTAACAATTTCTTTGAACATTTTTTATTGTGATTAACTTTTAAAGTTGTTAGACTATGTTCTCTTAGATTGATATAATCAAATTTTTGCGGAACTTGTGAGCTGAGCTATAATGACACCATAAAGTGCATTAGAGTGCAAAGAAGAATGAAAAACATGTTTCGTGAAAAACAAACAATTAAAATGATAATCTTTAAAATAATAAATATTGAACAAAAAATTGGTTTGTGTGGAACACTCATTGTTTGTTTAGGAATAATAATAATTTCATGGAACTCGGGATAAGGAATGATTTAAAAAGTGAAAATATGTGAAATTGAAAGCCACTCTATGAATAAGC
>JAAMPD010002827.1:0-12813 GCA_025266255.1 Trissolcus basalis
AAATATATTTCAAATTTATATTTTTTATATAAATTAAATATATTTTTTCGATAAAATATATATTTATTTTATATATCATTTATCTAACTTATTGCCGCTTTATAAATGATTTATAAATCACGTATATGTGAAATGTACACGAATATATTTTGAATATATAAAATATATGTAAAATATATTTCAAAATATATTTTTGTCCGTGTGGGCTATTTGGGAATCATTGTTGCCAAGTTAGAGCCGATCATGAAAGCGCAGTTTTAGCCTGACAGGATGACAGGGCTACATCATATCAACGGCCATAATAATTTCTAGGGGCTGTCCGAATATTTTTTTACTAGGGAATAAAGAGTAAGATTTATATTTGTTTTTTATGAAAATAATTGTTTCTTGATTTAGGTTCGACTTGAGAAAAAAAAATCGCAAAAGAGTTATATTCCAGTTGGTTGAAATACAAAACAAATGTTTTTCAGCAACAACTACTCGGCGGATTAGTTGCATTGAAATACGTTCAAGAGGTTTCTCTTTAGAATTAATCCTCAATTGAGAAATTGTGAGACGGCAGAACTTCCTGGCGTTAGGAATCAAAAGACTAAATAGTACGAAAGTCGAGCGAAAAAATATCACTTTTATTCCGAATCAAAGTGACAATCGAATGAAAAAAAACAATGTATTCCACACTTTTTATATCTCAATCATTGTTTCTAAACTAAGTTTATTTTTGCAGCATTGAAATTTAGAGTTTTTGATGCTCCAATAGTCAGTGTTTGACTTTTTTAATGGGATAACTTTGATTTAATTAGACGAATTTTTCAACTATTTTTTTTGCGTTTTGTAATCTTTGAATAATCTTGAATAGGAACAGGGACTTTTCACCAATCAAATAGCTCTGGAAATCGAAGTTTCAATTTCAAGCGTGCCTCTCGCAGAGAAAAACAATCTTTTCCATTAGATTCTTTTTCACAGCGCGAAAGAATATCAGCAATAGAATTGCTAATCTGGCTATAAACACAAGGTGTACGGGTGCGCCCGATTCGTCTGGTTTAACGAAATTTGATTTCGTGAACATATCCCCAGCAAAACATGGCAAATTTCTAATGCTTTAACTTCCATTAGAGCAGATGTAGCAACGGTCTTAAGGTCATTGTCTATATCAGAAGTTAGACGAAACGACTGTCAGAGCTATAAAAAAAAGAAAGAAAATAGCTCATTTGAAAAGTGTTTATGTATTTTAAATATAAAATTAGATTCATTATCAACTCAAAACATTTTTTATCAAAACTGTTTTTATATTTTTTAGAAACTTTGTTTGAAAATAAAATATAAAAAGTACTAACATTTTTATAGGTAGATATCCCATGCAATAATCCATGTCTCTGAAACTCGGAATAATTAAGACGGAAATATGAAAAATGACGTTTGCTAAGAAGATGGAGTTGGTTATACTGAAACGTTCGGTACTTTCTTCTAGACTTAACAATATACTTCAGAGGTGGAGAGAGCAGGGTGGAAGAAATTCTGCGATGTTGAATGTGTTTGCTCATTTTCTGATGTAATATACTTGTGTAAAATAACTTGACATGGAATAGAAAAGGAAGAACAGAAATAAATAAGTCTCTCCTCTGAGATTTGCAGAAAAATATTTCTTCCATTACGCCAGGGAAAAGTTTTATTCTTCGCGTTTTCATTATCCTTTTACCATTCTCTCAGAAACTGTACCGCAATTTTGAATGTGAGAAAAGTGGGGGAAGGGTAAAAGCGGTTTACTTTTCATGCTTGCGTCTAATCAGTAAGTTGAAATGGATAATTAGGAAAAACGTTTCGCTAGGAATGGGATACAAAAAGCTGTTTTGTCAATATGAAGTGGGCTGACCAAAGCAGGTATACTACTACTCGACAGTATGTGATATATGGCCGTGGGGCCTGCCAACTCATTGCCTAATATCCACGGTGACCCTAGCCGGCTTTGCCTTGTCAGCCAAAACTATTAATTTTGGTTTGCCATACGGTGTTTCGTAGATAATTCAATTTAAGGCCGCTGAGCAGCTGGGTCAGTCTAGTCAGAAAGTGGCTCACGAAATTAGTGAATGTTATCGGCGGTCCGGGTCGCGGTTTTCAGCACGCCAAACGAGAATATTTTCTGTACCCTTTTCAAAGTACTCGTCGATTCATAAGTTCGTGACTAATGAATGGGTCGGATGTGCACGAACACGGGGATAAATGAACATCCTTTTACAATTTCCTAAATTAAAATTTACAATTGCTAAAAGCCCTATCTCATCATTCTACACAATGCATACCGAATGACCTGGTAATGGTGTATCGCACATTGCATAAAAATTCAAGCGTGATTATATTCCGGTAATCGAACTCACAGTAGCATGCGGATCATTTTAACTCTGGGCTTTTTTTCTGCACGGACTTCATATCGTGTTACCTCCCCGACCTAGAAAAAAAACGGAAAATAATATACAGATTATTCATGCCAACAGAGGTTGAAAAAAAATCTGTAGTCGAAAAAAAAAATTAAATTGACTATTCAGTAAGAGTCCAAAAAAATTGCCAAAAGAAAATCACTTGAATATTCAATAAATATTCAAATGGGCGAACTTTTTTATTCAAATTACTGTGAAATCAATATTAAACTATTTCATACAAGAGTTGTGTACACAAATTTTCGGGCATTTTTTGCGCAAATAATAGCGCGTCAGAGTGGGCGCTGAAAAATTGGCTGTCAAAAGTTTCAAGAAAGTTGCGCGCGCTTAATCATGATCGAGATAAAAATGTCGTGCCCATGAATAATTCATATGTTTAAGAGCATTTTGACATCGATGATTATAAGCCTGTCTGGATTGTAAGACAATACACCATCTTACGGGGACAAGGGGGCGTAGTTTGTATTTGCGCAGATACATGCTTGGCGTACATACTGCAGGTAACGCGAAGCTACTCAAAGTTGCAAGTTACCCGAGTTTGTACACACCAACAACACCGCCATGCATTTCTATCGGCTACTTAACTCTGCAGTACGGGTATTCGTAACCCCAACAGTGTTATTTCCGGTTTAGCAAAGTTGCAAAATGAAACGTTTCCCCGAATATCCGTCCTGTGCCGGAATTCAAGAGAAAGGCACGACAACGATGGCTTGATAACGTCGAACTAAACCGTGATTATAAACTCAGTCTCATAAGATTCTCCGGTACAATTTTTTCTCCCCCGCCACACCGTCAAAGTGGAAAAGTTGAAATAAGTTTCAGGGAAGAAATTAATACCCCAACGCAGAATAAATTGAATTGGACAAAAAAACGCAGTTTCATCGAACATTTAATATAAGTTTCACCTTTCAATTCATGCAAATTTTTGTACAAAATCACACGCATTATAACCTCTCATTGTCAATTCGCAGGTCCAAAAATTTACGGTGACGTGAATATAATTACAGAAATTATGGTTTTTAAATAAGATGTGAATGAGAGATAATGGAACTATATGTTTCAAAGGATATAGGTAAATCTGATTTATTTAGCGTTTATTTCTTATCAATTATTTTAACTTGCATATATATGGCGTACTTTATATACACAATTAATCACTTTTTCATTGTCAATAAAGAGAGTTCGTCTTCGTGAATATTTTTCATTTAATAGTGTCACAATTTATTTTGCCCGATAAATCTGAAATAAAGAATGAAAAAGTGTCCGTCTAATGAAAAAAATATATCTATATCAAGACTTAATGAAATTTAAATGAATTTCACATTTATTTTACAGTTCTACACAAATAAAATAAAAAAGTAATACCTCGCAATGTACTTTACGACTGATGTCCACTCCAAATATTTTATCGCGTTTTTCGAGCACATTTTTACTGCCAGTAGATAATTTCAAGGGTTAAAATTTTTCTCGCGAGACCTCGAATGCTTCCACGGGTATGGCAGAGGCCGCTTGAATTATTTTATACTTTTTTCAATGTGCTCTAATTGCCTTTTACTGGATTCGCGATTAATGGCGAAAAATACGATGGATGGTCAAAAAAAAATCGTACAAACGTGATGAAAAAGTATTTTTTGCAATCATTTTAAAAATTAAAAAGACGCTTTTTCAATTCAAAACAAAAACACCTTTTATTGCATTTTTAAACAATTGCTTGGAACGTGATCTAATAATAAATAAATAAAATGCAATCAATTGAAATATGATCATTATCCGGCGCATAAGTTACACGAATTAAAATTTTATTTTTATACATTTTTAAATAGGTGGTATTTCATATTAGTTTGGTGATATGAGTAAATGTATAATGAATACCGCAACAAAATTACATTCAAAATGAATAGGCTGGTATATTTCACGATTTCATCAAACATTATTGAATTCGCGACGGTGCGTTGATGAGTTCATTCTTATCAAAGCTTTGATGTGTCTATCAAAGCAATAAAGATCCAAGTCCTAATTATTGTTAGCTTCGAACGAAGTCGTGTGTTTTGGGTCATGTATCTTTAATGAATGTACATATTCTAGGCAAGGTGAAACATATGTCTCGAATATGTTTACATGTATACAATTACATACTAACACATGTATACAGATATGCAGAATATATCCCTAGTGCATACACAGCATCATATATTGTTCATATATAAATAATAGTCAACATGAAATATACAAACAATGTTTGATTAATATTATACATATTTTATTACATATATTTATTATTACGTGGATAATATGTGATATATTCATCACTGAAAGTCTCATGTAATAAGCTATATCTATATATGTATATATGACATAAATACGGTATATATACAGTATATATATAATGCTGTCAATGTTCTTATATACATACTCTTTTACTTCAAAAAGTTTTCTAAAAAAGTGAATAATCCATTTTTTAAAGTACAATTCATACTCTTGCAAAAAAAATGACTACATGGCACAAGAGTACCCTTAAAATTCAAAATTTTCATAATTTTAGCGACAGTGTGTTTCCATATTTTCCATCGATACAAGATATGAAATAAATATTTTATGAATTGATTTTTTCGTAACATCAAAATAATTTCATGGAAAAATTTTTACATGTTACAGACATAGATGATGGAAAATAATTTTATGATAAAAATTACAAAGCAGAAAGAAATATTTGACATTCGAAAGAATTCTTGAATAACAATGAGAATTTTCGTTTGATATATACTTTGTCCGTCTGCACAAAAAATAATGTTTGATTATTTACTCAGCGTATACACGATATTGTATGAGTCAAATACCATAATGATATTTTTATTTTCGTTGTTTCGTATTGTTCAAAAAAATATGTAGTCAGCTCCACGGCATGGAAATTAATGCAGTTTCTGGTTTTGCCCGGATGCACTAATTTGAGCGTCAGCTTTTTATTTATTCGCGTTCGTATCCCACTGTTATTCCTGGCTTTCTCTGTAAAAGGGTCCCTCTCACCTTTTTGTTTCACGCTTTTCCAACATACACCGCCATATTGTTATTAATAACACTCTGCTTGAGCTGGACGTGATATTCGACCGTTAGGCAAATAACGTTTTGATCTCAGTTTCAGAGAAGATACGTCATTTCACAAATAGATCGAATAACGCCGCAATGTAATCTTAGACTTGTTTTTACAATCAAAATCAAACGTTTCAATATTAAATACAAATATTTTTAAATACAAATTTGTTAGCTCCTGTGCACCGAAGAGAAACACTTATAAATAAAGTCATATTTTCTGACAAGATCTAGCGCGATAAAGAAAAAAAATTATTATCATGATAAAATCATAATTTCTTTCTTTTCGGCAGCACTCGAGCGGTATCTTTATTTTGCGAACTAAATAATTGCTTTGATAAGTAGAAAATTTTTTGTCTGAAGAAGAATTTCTTTCTCACTCGTCTGACTCCTCGCCAAACAGAAATTTATTATTGATCACATCTTATAAAAAAGCGTGAACATTTATTTCCTTCGTTTATTATATCGCGAGAAGAATATTTATCATAATCTTGTGCCATACCCTATAGGTCAAATTTATGAAACTGCAAATAAGTTATTTAATTGATAACCGTCATAAATTGTCAGTGTTTTGCCACTGTACTTTAGTATGACATCATATACGTTGCGTGTAACAATATCATCTTTCGTAATGCAGCCATGCATCTCGGCGCACTTAATGTATTTACACTCTCGAAAGATGGCGAAGCGACGGGAGTCGGTTGAAAGTGTTCTCGTCGGGTGCAAAATTTCTGAACACCCTCACGTCGATGACTCGAGGTCTGCGAGACCAGAATTACTAGGAGGGTTAGACTAAAAGAGAGAACGAAGACTGTAGCCAAGAGTAGCTCTTGGAAAACAACTGGGCTGAAAAGCCAGGGCCAGCATATGGGACCTTTTGATGCTTCAAGAACTGCAACCTTATCTTACAAACAGAAACCGCACTCGTTCCACAACAAATATCTTGAAAAAATCTGATTTATCATGCGACAGAGAACTATTCCTTCTAGAACTTTCTAAGAATTTAAACAAAAATCAAAATATCTTTAATAATTTGTAAAGTATGAAAACAATTTTATGTACATTTAGTATTTTTTATATATTTAAAGTGAAAATATACGGTTAAATATATAATAAAATATATATAACATATACTTTCAGCAACAAAAAATTTGATATCTTAAATATTTATTATTTTTCCGTGAGGGTAGAAATTTGTAGTATAAATCTCATTCAGTTTATTTTAATAAGATTTTTTACATGAGCCAAGTTTAGATAAAAATACAGAAAGGCCAAATTCGCGAGAACTGTTCGTTACAATGCACAAAATGCAAATTCACGATTTTGTCCCAAAAACTGAGAACTTATTTATTTATATAGAAGAATTTATTACATTTTATTTTCAGAATAATAAAATTTTTGAATCAATAAATTTATTTTTATAATCAATTTTTTAAATTAATAAATTTATAGTGACTGAGATGTGAAATTCCAGAACAAATATTCCAAAATTTTATTCATGGTGTGATAGAAAAACAAATCCTCTGCCTAATGCATTTTTAAATTAAAAAAAAGTTATTTTTTCTGATTTTTATTGACCTGCTTGAAACCAAAGTTTTAATAAATCTAAATGAAATGATTTAAACGTATGAGTTTAATTGGACTGACGATTATGAATTCGCATTATTATGCCAACAAGTAATCCAGACTTTAGATTGTGCTTCCATCAATTGAGAAAGATTGTTCGCCAACCCGAGATTTAATTAGCAAGAACTTGAAAGGAAATAAATTAAAATCATGATGAAAACATATTTATTTCCCTCAGATCATTTGAGCTTTTGAATTTGATATTCTTCATTTAATTCCAATTTATTTCAAACAAAAATATGAAAAATTTTGAGAATTAATTTGCGTCTGACGGTTTAAAAATTCATTTTTTGGACTCGCCCCAAATTAGTGGAAAAACGTTGCGGTTCTAAAACTAAGTGTGGTGGCATTGTGATATTCATTTTTCAGGATAAATCCTCTGTACTAAAATAGCTATGAAAGGAAAATTTCGATTAAAATTTTATCAAGTATTTTTTAATTCTGAAAATTATTTCCCGATATATATATTTTAACAAGTTAGAAGAATCCCCTGTATTTTTGTATGGACCTTGGTCCGATAGCAAAATAAAATTCTTCTATATATTTTAACATCTGACAAGATGAGATTTTAAAATGCTTTTCAATGGTAAAAATAATAATGACTTCAATTGCAGACCGGATTTTTTTAGTGATTTAAAACTAATGAAAGCCTGGCTCTTTTCTTTCTCAGAATATTTAATTCTCTCTCTTCGGGTTTTTTCACTCTGTTCGTGTAAGTGCATGATGTTTACAAACGGCATTCGTTTCATTGGGCATGTTTTACAAATACTTTTCGGAGCCATTTTTCATCCATTTCTGTCATTCACTTCTCAAATGGAATATCATTTTCATGTATGATAAGATATGATCAGAGTATGATTATTACAAATAAGAATCTCACATCTTTCATCCAGCTGATACATCACTGACAAATTTTTTTGTCAACACATCAATTTCTATTTTGACAATAAATTCATAAGTGGAAAAGTCAGTTTGCCATAGAACCGTCAATGCCATAATAATTATGGTAAGATGTTGTAATTACCACTTCTTCATTTAGCGACTGCTCGATAAATTATTACTTTCCAGGGACGTCGACGGGGATCATCTTTAATTAAAAATTCAGAAAATTCGGCGTCTGATATTTGACGCGTTATTCCACGGCGATCCCGTAACTCATTCTCTGGCAGTGCTTTTCAATTACACCCACCATATTAACCCCTTCCTGTCGCAAGCGCATAACCCTAATTAGATCGAAAGCCGCCGACAATTTAATTTGCACGTGATGTACAAATTACCGCACAAAACCGATTTTGATGATCTCATCCGACTACCAGATTTTAGTCTGTTCATCTGATCGCAAATACCTGGCTGTATAGTGTTTGCCAAAACTATACTTGTAAATAATTGTATCAACGAAGATCGAGAGCCATCAAACATACATCACGAAAATCTAATTAGGTCTGCTCGTTCGAACAATTTTTTTCGCTCAAATCCCCCTCTAAAATTGGATTAATCTTGTGCCTTTCATTTTTCTTTTAATCAAATTGTTGTTTCCATATTTATATTCTGCTAAAATGATAATCAATAAACAATTCAATTTCATGGAAAATGTTTCCCAAACAAAAAAGTCGATTATCGAAAATTTGAATAAATCCAAACAGCTTTAGGTGTAGTCGATATATTCTTTTGGTATTTTTGTAAGAAAATTTTCTCGGCAAAACATGGATTTTAATATACCCGGAAATCTGCAACCTGGACAAGTCGTGATATTGCATCCAAAGTATCGAAATATTTGCTTTTGTCTGCCATCCGAAGCTCTATGCAAAATAATTGCAGAACATCGCGTTTCTTCACCACGGATTACAGAAGCCCGGCGAAACGAGTTCATAATACGCGCACAAAACGCAACAAAAATCTTCCTAATCCGTGTCATAAAAATCCGCACCGGGGCAAAAAAGTTTAATCGATAAACACTGCGCTCCACTTTATTTTCCGGCAAAAAGTTTCGAGTCAAAATTGTCTTCTAAATTATGTCCATGTAGAATTAATTGAATGAAGTCGACAAAACTTGCGTCCAAGTTATGGAGTATGAGCGTTGGAAAAAAAAAAAACAATTTTCATCTTTGTTGACGAAAAGAGGAGAGCTGTGCAAGTCAGAAACCTCTATCCTATAACTTAGTTATTGGCAGAATGGCAGTCGATACAGGAGCGGTCGATCGAGTTGCTGTACGCGTCATACGAAATTTCATCCACTGCGATAGTTTTGTGCTACAAAAAACTCTGACCTGCAAATATCAACGTCGTTCGTTGTGTATGTTATAAACTTGATATCGACCTCGAGCATTGTTTTGTGCGTCGATTTTAAAAACTTGTACCAAGTTTTTTCTCCTCAAGTCTATTGGTTGAGACAAGTCATTTTCTTAGTCAACTATAGTTTCGTAGCGGAAATTTTTAATGGGGTTGAATTATGAACCTGATTAGGAAACCGAAGTACCAGATCCTGACTACTAAGTTTAATCAGTAAATCTAAACTTTTCGAATAAGGACCCAATAAGATTTGTGATAATCTAGAAAATCACAGATGAGATTTTAAAATCACTCATTTGTATGAACAATTTTAAATTTGAAATAATTATTGAAAATTTTATGTGAATTCCAATGGAGATTATCAGTATTTAATAGATTTTAAATTAAAAAATTTAATAGTCAGTTGGATTCGAACACTTGACCTTTGTGAGTGGCAATTTAAATCTTTTAACCGTTACGTTATCGAAGTCGTTTAAAAAAGAATAAACTTTCGACTAAAATTGCGTAAAAATTATATCAATTTGTCTGGAAACTTGGATTGATGTCAAAATACATCATTTTTCATGTTTCCGGATAAACAAAGAAAAAGACAGAGAAAAATTTTGAGAAGGGAAATAAATCAATGAGGTTAATTGAGGTTTTTATTAAAATTTATTAAAGTTTTTGTTATATTTGACATTGTTGTTAGAATAATGGTGTTGTTAGATTGTGCGATCGTGGCACACGAGTGAACGAATACGAAATGCTGGGACGATTTTGCAGGTGAAAATTATTGTATAAGTTTCATAACCATTAAGGCAATTTTGGGTATTCGTAAGACGAAGAGGCAACCAGGAACGTGCCCATTTTCGTTGATCCAATTTCGAAGGAAGCCACTTAATTTGAATGTCTAGCTCCCGCCGACTTGGACCATTCTCCTTTATCCAATTTTATAGTTCCGCAGGGGATAGAATTAATTGCTTCTTAAGAAACCAAAATCATGTTTTTCAAAGTTGGCCACCGTGCTTTACGACGTCGGATCCGGATCTATGATTCAAGTCAAGCGACGATGATGCTTCTACGTTGATTGAATGAATATCTGGCCGTTAAAGTTTCCCGCGGGCAACTTTTTATTTCACTTGGCGTAACTTATAGCAATCGCACTTGAGCCAAAAGAATAAATGAAGAAGCGTCGAGCGCGAGCGGGGATCAAACGATGGAGTGTTGACAAGAAATATAGGCTCCGTCGCACTTTCGCGTCCTTCGCGCGAGGAAAAAAATTTCATTTAGGGGTGCGCGAAAAAAAGCGTAATCCGGTTAGGACGGCTTGAAACAAACTGCGACCGATTATAAATTCAAACACGTCAGGGACATTTCTCATGCCGATACAAATATATGTATGCCGGTTTTGTTCGCCGGCTAGATGATACGCTCAGAAATGAGTCTCACGAATTGAGAAGGAGCGGCCAGGCAACTCGGTATTATAGTCACGAGGCGTCGAGTCGCGTCTTCGCTTAAAGAAGTTTCCCCTGACGCGCGGTAACTCTTGTCATCGGCCGTGGCAACATCGCGAACGAAGAATGAATGGAAAGGTGTGCGCGTGCAAACGAGATCGTACGCGTTCCGCATCGGAATTGCAAATGCAATCACCGGAATAAAAATTGCCTGTCATTTGGCGTGGAACGAACGCCGGGGTAAATGCACCCCGCGATTCTGCCAATACGTACTTTGCGGAGAGGTTCAAACAACTGAGCAAGAACGGGGCCGAGCAGGCGCGCGCAAAAAAAAAGACCCGACGCGCCGATGAAAAACACGCGCTCGCCCTACACTCTCTCTCTCAAGATCGATCCGGTGATCCCAACGTCGTCTCCGGCGTCATCATATTCACCGCTCATCTCTTCACTACCGTTCTGCTGAGTTCCGACGTCGGAAGGCCAAGCGCCGGAAATCGTGCGAATTCACCACGAGCAGGGAATTATATTGAACCGTCGTTTCGCTTCTATTATTTCCTTCGAGTCAATCTCACGAGTTTCATTTCCCAGATTATATAATAATCAAACAATTAATGAGAAGAAGGGGATTAAACCTCTGTCGAGGGATGAAAGTTTATTCTCGTAATGATTTTTGAACTGTGCATAAAAAAAGTAATGAATATTGTTCGAATAAAAATAAACGTACTTTCTACGTATACGTTGGATCAAACATAAATACTATATGTATATGTAATTGTGTAGATGTAATTGTGACACGCTAATTATTATTAACAAAATACTAAAAATAATTAATATCAAAAGAGAATATTGTTCTTTCACGTCTTGCACACAATACGGATAAAGTTTGAAGTGAAATTATGAATAAATTGTTATCATTTTTCTAATTTGTATATCCGACATGACACAAAGTTTTTGGTTTTTAAAGTTTCGAGCGATTATATGTAACAGGATTTGAGAGTTATCATGAAATTTACACAAAAATGAGTACATTCAGCTTTGCATAGTTTTTGCGACTTATGTTGTAAAATGTTTAATACATTATGATATTTTTCATAATTTTTTATTAAACAAACTTACACGCATGTTTATGACATCATTTAGATAAAGGAATGTTGTATTTTCTAAAATGAACCAGAAAAAATTTTGACATAAACAATTATTTATTAAATCACAATTACTCCGTATGCTGTCACACATTACTCTCCGACGAGAACAATGAAAAAATATTCTTTATGCCTACGGGATGTATGAATAAGATCTTGAACAATACAATAAATACGATGTTAAAACGATTAAATCATTATTATTCTTTGAATAAAATATCGTCGAAATTCAACTTTGTTTTTTTGTGTCACTTTTACCCCGGTTGACATTATAGTGTTCTATTAAGAATCATTTAAAATTAAACATTCAGTTTGAAACTAATGAGCGATTGATACAAATTAATTTGAAATACTCGTTACCCAGTGAATGAAAATCGATTGATTATGATTGCTGTTTCTCAATTGTTTTTGAATTGTAATTCTCAATTCTTTATTTTGAATAAATAACGATTTAAAATATTTTTTGAAAATAATATTGTGTGGAAAAAAGGTTTATCTTTTAAATAAATGAACAGTTTAAATGAAAATGAATAGTGATCACTAATATAAGAGAATGATGAAAAAATGATAATGATAAATAAAACTAAATTTTAATAATTTCAAAATTCAATATTTGCATTTCACTGAGAAATGTATACACCAATAATTCGTGTCTGCACAACAGTCAGTCGTGTCTCAAAAAAATGTTTTTCGGCGCACGACTGGCTGTTGCGCAGATACGATTCGCAACTGTCTGGCGCGAGTTTGAATCGTTCGCGGCACATGACAAAAGTCGCACGACTCAGTCGTGTCCGTACATTAACC
>JAAMPD010002828.1:0-12797 GCA_025266255.1 Trissolcus basalis
CTTATAATCAGTTCATCCATACTGAGCATTTCAATTTCGAGAACGGACGAACGGTTGTGATCTTATTATCGCGAAGTGATTATTTAGCAACAATTGACTTGGAAAGCGCCTATTTTTTTGTCTCTATTTATAAAAATAGTCGCGCATATTTACGGTTTGTCTTCAAAGGATAAATTTATGGATTCATATGTCTACCTTTCGATTGAAATATTGCCCCGCATGTTTTCACAAAGATTTTAAAGTCAGTTATGAGTATTTTACGACAACAAGGTTTTTGCTCCGTCATATACCTTGATGATATTTTGTGTTTAGGTGATTCAAAAGAAAACTGTACAGATAATATCAAAGCAACTGTGAGATTATTAACGTCCTTGGGTTTTTTACTTCAGAAACGAAAATTTTTGGGACTTATTTACGATTCAGACAAAATGATCATAACTTTGCCGGTAAACAAAAAAGAAAAAGTACGGAAGATGGTTGAATTATCTAAAAAATTGAATGAATGCAAGATTAGAAGTTTCGCTAGTTTTGTAGGACTTATTGAGTCATGTTGCAGGGCCACTCACCACGGATTTTGCTTGGTTGGCCAATAATATTTTAAAAGCCTTCAAGCCTATAGACCTTGACTCATTCGACCACGTGATCTTCACAGATGCCTCATTCACCGGTTAGGGAGCATTCTGTTAAGGTGAACGTTCAAACAGGTGTTGGTCAAAAACGGAACAGATTTTGCATATTAATTATTTAGAATTAGAGGCATTAGTAGGCAGTAGAAAGAATACTACGTTAGAGATTGGCGTAACTGCAAGATCCTCCTTCGTATCGATAAAACAACTGCGATGGCATATGTAAATAAAAAAGGCGGAATACATTACTCATAGTTAAATGAAATCGCTAAAGATATTTGGCAGTTCTGTGAATCAAAATGTATGTGGCTGTTTGCGTCATATATTGAGTCAGAGGAAAACGTGGAAGCTGACTGCAAATCTAGGATGAAAAATATCAATAGGGAGTGGGAACTAGCTGATTACGCCTTCCAGAAAGTAACTAGAATTCTAGGGACCCCGGTTATTGATCTATTCGCCTCACGAATAATCAAAAAATGTGAACAGTATTTTTCTAGGAAAAATAACTCGGAAGCAGTAGCAGTAGATGCGTTTACTTGTAGTTGGCGAAACCTGAGCTTGTTCTGGGCTTTTCCCTCTTTCACTCTGATTGCAAAACTCCTTCACAAAGTTATCGTGGACAAAGCTACGGGGATTATAATAGTTCTAAATTGGCCGAACCAGCCCTGGTTTCCGTTGCTAAACTCATTAATATTTTCTGAAAAAATAATCCTTAAACCATCGTCTAATCTGCTCCTATCTCCCTGCAGGTCTATGAGTCATCATCCAGCGGGATCTCTGTCACTGATTGCAGGAGTTATATCAGGCGCGCGATTAACAAACACGATAAACCGGAAGAATCAATAGTTCTCTACCTTGGGTCAATCGGCGAATCTACGTTGAAACAATATGTTTTTACGATTAGACAATGGTTAAATTATTGTTTGGTAGAGAACTTGAATCCATTTAATATTAAAGAAGAAATTGTCATGAAGTTCATAACAGCATTGTTTAACAAGAACGCCGCGCACGGTACCATAAATTCAGTGAGATCCGCGCTTGCATTTATATCGAGTAATATTTCAAATAATAAGGATGTCTCAAGATTGCAATTTTGATCAAAGAAGCTGGGCGACTTCGACGAGCTGAACCAAAGTACGACCAAATTTCGAACGTAGATTCAGTGTTCGAGAAATTAGCGAAATGGTACCCACTCGACACATTCGATTTAGATAAGTTAACGGAACGTTTAGTTTCATTATTAGCCATTGGTGATACACAACGAGTACAAACTATTTCATCTATAAAAATATCAAACATAAAACGTTTTAGTTAAGGATATAAATTAAGATTACAGATTTGATAAAAACATCATCTTCTTCCTCTGTCAACCATTGTTAGATGTGCCGTATCTCAAGAAAAAACCACAACTTTGTATCGCGTTGACTTTGGATAGGTTCGTAAAAGTTACTTAACCACTGAGAGAAAATTGAATGATCAAACGAACTCAAAGAGTGAAGTTCGATCAAAATTATGCGAACGCGAAGTCCGAGTGGGATAATCGTAGTCATGTTCATGTCACACCCTCACAACAAACTTTAAAGCTCCCGCCAAAAGGGAAAAACCTCCCTACCATAGCGTCACGCTGCGCCCGCGCGCACCTCATACTGGTCATATTTTAAAGCCTAAATGACACAATCAACCAGACATGGAATTTCGAATGATTATTCGATGGGTACTGGGCCGGAATCTTCCACTCAGACTTCGCGTTCGCATAATTTTGATCGAACTTCACTCTATGAGTTCGTTTGATCATTCAATTATGCTACGCTCAGTCCGAGTGGAATAATCGTAGTTATTTAAAGCCTTGATTGTGGTATTTTAACTAAAGTTTTTATTTGACAGTAGTAATTAAATATATCCAACAATCTTTAAATGTTTAAGTTGACGAAGCGTAAACCTTCAAACTTAAAATTACAAAACCAGAATCTTTTTTTTTTTTTTTTGGAATAATATTAGATCTATATGAAAGAGAATTTTTCGTTTAAAATAACTGCTCTCGCAATATCTCTCGTATCTAAAATTGGTCGCTGATAAAATTTTGCAAATGTTGACGAGTTTTTCGACCAACCTGCCGATTGAAAAATCACATCCGTAGATACACCTGCGCGCTCTGCCGATGACGTTGTGGCATGACGCGTCAAATGAGATTAAAAGATATTAGTATCAATACCACTATCAGCGAGTGTTTTCTTTTGCCATCTGGTAATCGTCTGAGACAAGGCAGCTTTGTGTAGCTTTTTTGTCGTAATAAACAAAGCGTCGTTACAATTAGAACATAATTCTTTGGTTAAATCTGAATAATACTGAATAAACAATACTAGACATAAAGACGAGTGAACAGTGAATGCCTTGAAACACATAATAGGTTGAGACCTATTTACACGACTTGTCTTCAAGCGATCTGGGACCTTAATCATTGTTGGATTACCAATTGAAATATTAGCCCGCTTAATAAGTGATAGGGTCTGGACTCTCTGACCAATGGCTAACGCTGACATCATCGCTAGTTTTCGTGACACTTGCTCTAAATCAAGGTCTTCGTATGGCATCAGAGATTGTAAATGAGAAACGACTGGTTGAGGGTCCCAAGTAAAATTATACTCCGGTTTGATCGGTTTTAAATTCGAAGCTCCTTTACAAAAACGTTTTACAATTTCGTTGTTTCCTAGTCCTATGTTTGTGATTAATGACAGAGCTGACCGATAAGAATTCAGAGTCCCGTATGACGTTATATCCTTGTATCGTATGATGAGAAAATCAAGCACTTCAGACACCGCGGGTTGAAATCAGTCTAAGGATCTCTCGTTACAAAACAAGATTCACAATCGAATCGGCTTAGCATACTGTGCGATGGTGCTTTCTGTGATTGCCGCCATAGAGATGTCAATTGCAGCTGAAGGTGTTCCTTTTCTCAACAAGGCTTGCCGGATAATATCCCTGCTACTAATTTGATGTTCTGCCAACACGGGCGCTACTCGCTAAAAGGTGAAAACAAAAGATTAGAGTTTGGTTCGAAGTGTAATAATTCAGAAATACACATCTCATTGAACAGTGGGAACCAGGGTTGGGTTGGCCACCAAGGCACGACCAGAACCCCCTGAGCTTGATCGGATTTAATCTTTCGTAACACTCGCGCTATGATCGCGAATGGGGGAAATGCGTAAAAAAAAGTAAAGCTCTAATTTATTGTGAAAGCATCAATTGTAGATGCGAATGGATCTGGGAACCACGAAATAAATTTTTTACATTTGCGGTTCGTATTGGTAGCAAAAAGGTCAACCTCAAATGGGTCAAACGCCTGCAGTATTGAAAGAAAGGCTTTCCGTGATAATTCCCATTTGATTTCTTTCGAAATTACCCTAGACTCTGCGTCTGCAACTTTATTTTTTGCTGAGCAAATGTAAGAGGCGTGTAAGATCAATTTTCTTTTCTCTGCCCACTGCCAAATTGATTTTACTAGAGACGATAATTTTGGAAATTGGATTGAACCCATCTTGTTAATATATGTTAAAGCAGCGGTGTTATCCACTCTCAAAAGAATATCTTGTGAGTATAACTTATCTGCGAAGCATCTTAAGGCATAATCAATTGCTTTTAACTCAAGATAATTTATGTGCTACAACTTCTGCTGCTCTGACCACCAGCCGTGAGTCTTCTTGTCGTTCATCGAAGCACCCCAACCTGTAAGAGAGACATCTGAGAAAATTTCGTACCCTGGGGAAAATTGCAAGACAGACCTTGACACCTTTGGACTCGACAAAGTGTTAGTCCACCAGATGAAGTCTGACCTTAAGGACGAGGGCAAGGACATTTTTGCATCATAATTGTCCCCTGTGTCCTTACATGCCAAAAATTTTCATCTTTCTAAGTTGCGGATATAGACTGGACCGTATGGAACGGCTCTACAGATAGAGCACAATGAACCTATTAAACTGGCGAATTCTCGAACCCTGCAAGATTTTAAACCTGAAAAATGTAAGATTTTCTGATACAAATGTACCTTCTTGTCCTCTGGTAAAATTATCTCCATGTTCTGAGAGTTTAAAAAAAAAAACCTGAAAATCGCGTCTCCTGTGCAGGCTGAATAAAGGATTTTGTAAAATTAATCACAAAACCTAAGTTTTGAAGAAGTGCAATCGTAGCGTTTACATTATATAAACAGGTCTCAGCTGTACTGCCAAATAAAAGGAAATCATCCAGGTAAACTGTAGATAAAAATTTTCTTTCTCGAAGATGAGAAAGCACTGGCTTCATAATTTTCGTAAACAACCAAGATGCTGATGCCAGACCAAGAGGAAGAACTGTAAATTCTCTAAAGTGATAGAATTAAAAATGAAACGTAAAAATTTTCTATGAAAAACATGAATCGGGATTAACAGATACGCATCCTCTAAGTCAACAATCGCCATAAAACATCCTTTTGATATTAAATAAGATGCAGTTTCAAGATCTTTTATCTTGAAATGATCCAATAAGAGATGTTTGTTCAAGGATTTTAAATTTAAAATAAATCTCTTGCCTCCCGAGTGTTTACCTAAGAGAAAATAAGACGAGAGAAACTGGTCCGGAGATGGATCTACTTGCATTAATGCGCTCTTTGCTAACAACCGATTTATTTCTAGTTGACGAGCTAGAAATTCAGATTTGCTGAATGTGGGTTCTGGTAAACAGGGTTGAACCGGGGGTTTTCCATCAAATGGAATCTTGTATCCCGTTATTGCATTCAAAATGACTGGGTCGGAGGTAAATTTCGACCAGGCATTTTTGAACCTATGCAATCTTCCAGCCACACCTACCTATAGAGAACCTGGTTCCTCTGGCGAGAAATGGATTTGCGATGACTTTGCCGAGTGAGACGCATGAGTCTGTGGCTGACTCTGGTTCTGCTGTTTGTGCTGAGGTTTCCTGGCAAAGCCCCTTGCGTTTCCCTGATAGGATCGGGTATGGTTGTTCGGCTTGAAACTCTGGTTTGTCGGTTTCACAATGGTGGGACTCTCCTTCTGGGTCATGCTCTTGACCAATTTGTCGGCCGCTGAGGCATCGCGCATCTTAGTTAAGAATTGCTCGCCAAACAGCTTTTTGTCTATTTGCGAGTTATCTAAAGCGTTCTTGGCCGATAACGTAAGCATCGGAGTGATCAACGACCGACGGGCCTTAGATATATGGTGCTGGACCTGGGCAAGCGATCTCCCTGCATCGCTGGCAAGGCCAAACACTTTCATGGGGTCCCACTGGTCTTCCGGGTTAAGTAACTCTGACATGAGATTTGCTTGCGCTGCAATAGCTGCAGCAATGATAATTTGCGTATAGGCTTGATATTGGTCCCGTTTAACTGAAGTAGTCGGGATGGCCTGACGTACCTCATTGTTCAAGATCGGTGGTTTGGCGAGGTCCTAGTTTTGAGGGACAGGATATTTTTTCTGGAGCGTATCTCGAATCTCTTTGGAGAGGCCACTTGAGAAAATAGGTCTCCACTTCTCTACTATGAAATTATGCACAGGAGGGCCCCAACTGTCAGTCTCCACATTATCGCCCAAGAGATCTTTCTTGAAATCTGGAATTTCTGGAGCCTCCTTGTCTGCCACAGTATCAAGGACCTCGTTTGTCTGTGTGTTGAAAGAGACATTGCGATGATTCGACTCAGCAGACGGAGTCTGCGTATTGCCATCGGGGGGCACATCTCCGAGGATGACCTCTTCCTCTCGAGAAACATTTGTAGATCGAATCTGCGGGTGTGCGTCTTGCGCAACACTCTCTTCATCATTGGACGGTAAATTAGCGCTCGCCTCTGCGGCAGGCGTACCGTTCGTTGACGGGTTCTGTACCGTCGGCGTCATCAACAAAAGAAGCTGATCTAATTTATTTTTTAGATTTGAGATCCTCTGTTCCTGAAACTCCCAGCATTGACCTGAAACATTTCTCTGGCCTGAGCGATGACGATGCGATCGCTGCCGAGAACGAGAGCGGCGGGGTGACCGTTCCGTCGAAACATTTTTGAGGTTAGGTGACTCGCCTCGGTGTTTCTTCGTTCGCTGGGGATCAGAACGATCCCTTGATCGATATCGATGTTTTTCACCCTTCTTGCTATCCATCCTAATTCCGACAGAACTCAATAAAGATGAAAAAACTGACTTATAATAATAATAAACTGTTAAATAAAATAAGGAAGTTGTTGTTTGGGAAACAAAAAACACAATGACCAGTATGAGGTGCGCGCGGGAGCAGCGTGGCGCTATGGTAGGGAGGTTTTTCCCTTTTGGCGGGAGCTTTGAAGTTTATTGTGAGGGTGTGACATGAACATGACTACGATTATGCCACTTGAACTGAGCGTAGCATAATGTAGATAGTCTGTTTATTGCAACAAGAAGTCCGTTTAATTCAGCAAAAATAGATACGGTTCGACGCTGGTTGAGAACAGCATTGACAAAGTGCGGAGTTGACCCTGAGTATACGGCACATTCAACTAGACATGCTTCCACATCAGCAGCCATGAAGAAAAGTGTTGATATTAATTTTGAAATTCATAGTTGGGTTTTCCACTATCGGCCCCTATCGAATCCAAGCGTTACACACAGCATGGGAATCGGATCAGTTTTTCTTTTCAGGGCCTCGACGGATTTAACACGGAAAACTGATTTCGGACTTCTAAGTCAAAATCAGGCCAGGATCCTATTTTCTGACGTGGACGAACTTGACAAATTTCCACTAGGGCTAGAGTGAGTGTAAATAAAAAAAATTGTTAACATTGTATTAGAGTTTTTAAGGAACAGTCTATCTCAATAATTTGTGTTTTTCAGTAATCGTTATTGTATGTTTTAGGTTAATTTTATGTTATACTCTGTAAATCTGGATAAGTGAAATTCACTTACAATAAGTGAATATACACGTACAATAAGTCAATGGTCGTCCACTTATTACAAAAAGTGAACGACTATTGACTCATTGTACGTGTATATGGGCAAATCCCAAAAAAACGTCCACTTAGTGGTTCCGAAAATTTTTTTTTAGATCGATTGGCACACTCCTGGGACCAATTTTTTCGATTCTACGACCCAAAGTTAGTAATAAAAATATAGCGCCGCGAAAAATTTGTTTGCCACATATTTGGGCGCCAGGTATTTGGGTGCCAAGCCTCTGGGCGCCAAAAATTGGATGCCAAACATTTTCATTATACAAGGTTTTCCGTTTCATACAGTACGAAAAAATGGAACAAATAACAAATAACTTGATCTCTAAAAATGACCTTGTCCCAAAAAAAAATTTTTCGCGGCGCTATATTTTTATTACTAATTTTGGGTCTTAGAATCGAAAAAAATTGGTCCCAGGAGTGTGCCAATCGATCTGAAAAAAAAATTTTCGGAACCGCTAAGTGGACGTTTTTTTGGGAGTTGCCCATATTCACTTATTGTAAGTGAATTTTACTTATTCAGATTTACAGAGTATTATTTGCACGAAAACGATTTTTTGAATGTAAAAAAATGTGATCAAACAGTAGTATTATTATGTTTTTAAGATACGTCGTGATTTGTTCGAAATAAAAACCGTTCCAAACTCACTTCTGATACACGCAGAAAAATGAATTCGAAAATTTACTATAAAAAATCGGAAATCCGGGACAGACTTTTCATTCAATAAAATTTACTATATAATATTTTAATATTCAATGAAAATATCGGAACTTTTATCACATATATATTAAATTTTACTATATTTTATAGTAAATTTGATTGAATAGAAAATCTGTCCCGGTTTTGCAATTTTCTATAGTAAATTTTCGAATTCCTTTTTCTCCGTGTACTTATTGTAATTAATTTATTCAAAGCAAACGAATAATGGTAAATATAAACACTTAATCATTTTTCATAATGAAATAATCGTTAAAAATACACCCTACAATTAAATTTAATTTTTGAGTACTTTTTGCCAAATTTAAATACATATATCTCACATATATAAATTCAAACTTAGCGCCTAACAACAGTTGGTACTCTTAAAAATATGTCTCTTAATAATTTTCTTCCGAGCCAGACTCGTCACTTATTTTCTTAGTATCCTCGGTAATTAGTACCGGAAGGTGTATATTTTATTTAAAAAAACTAATACTCAATGTTGAAAGATTATAATTCATCCAATGTTTCGACTTTGACAAAGACTTTTTTCCCCATAATTTAACCTTTTTCACGATCGTATGTTAATTTCCCATAAGAGCCCGTGTTAAATAGTATCATGTTCAAATCGAAATAACTCCTACTTTCATAGCGAGGTACTATTATTATTGCAAATTAATAATAAGAAACTTTTTTTTATCATTTAAAATATTTTTCAAAACAAATTCAGTGTATGTCTAAAAGTGACTCAACTACTTTAAAGCTATAAGAAAAAAGATATCTGCGTTTTTGAAAATAATTCATAATTGTATGAAGTAATTGATGTTTATTTTTTTATTATTTTTCGTAGCGTACGTTTTTATTTATATAGATTTATTATTAAGACCTGTCATCTACTGATGCATTTACCCTACATGAATAAAAAACCACAGTTTTTCAGAAAAAATTATGCATTTATCCAACACTAATTATCATCACCGTTTAAACAACTAATGACAATCGACAGATTTAAATTATTATTATTATTATTATTTAATATTATTATTTAATCAATTAATAATATCCTCGAATGTATCATTGCAATGGTATCTCATCATAAAAATAAGATCATCATCAGTCGATAAACAGGTATTATCAATAACAGTGTTCATGCATACTCTTAATCTCAAAACTGCACTGGTACAACAAAAAATCGCAACATTTTGTACATCATTATTATCATTATTTTTTCGTGTTTTTTTAAAAGTGGTGCAATTTTTATTTGTTTAAATATATTTTCGTTCGGTAGGATTGAGTTTAATTTTTTAAATTTCTATTTTCTCGAATATTCATGTGTTCAGAAAACATAATTTATTTAAGATTGAATATAATTTTCATTATATGTAATAACTTTTTAGATTATTCAGTTTTTCATCAGATATAATTTCATTTATTCATTTTTGATAGTTTCACGTATTTGTCTATAAAACTTTTAATTCTCGGTAAAGAAGATTTCGGTATTCTCTAGTTGTTCGTGTTTGAAAGTAGATGGCGTTCTAATATAGTTTTTACCAATCTTTGATCATACAGAACAGCTGTCGCTTCACAGGTTTGCATGGGTGGTGTCTACTGTCAGATGCTCCGCCTATAAATCAACGGTACTCATGCATAGGGGAGACAGGCTAACGCCATGTTAACACACATCAACAAACCTTGCCTTGCCTATTTGATATACCGTAGAAGCAACGTGCGTTACAATTTAACTGAGCTCACATGGCTTGTAGGCATATAATATTTGTACATATCATTTTTTATAATAATTGCTACAATTATAAAAATTGAATTTATGCTACATCATATATTGTTTTCAATATTCATAATTCAAATAATTGTGCTGTTATTTATTATTATTCAATTTAATGAATATTTATCATGAATTTATTGAATAATTCAAAAAAATGTAAGAACCGAAAAATTTATGACACTGAATATAGTCTACACTGAAAAAATTCTCAGTTAAAGTCTTATCGTGTTAAAACGGTAAAAATTTTATATTTTAAGTTAACTTCCAATACAGAAAGAAATTGGCAAACATTATGTTATTATCGCTCTAAAATGAATGGATTGAAAAAGTATTGACAGTCGATTCCAAGTGTCATAGGATAATCCTATGGATTCAATGATAGTTGACACGGATTGTTGGATGTTTATATGTCGACATTCATAGGACAATCCTACGACACTTGAAGAAAAGACCCTTGGCTTTTTATCACCGAATAATATCTATTTTAATACATTTTTTCATAGATTCATCATGAAAATATAATTCATGGTTAGTTTTGGTATTAATTTATAAATTTACTGAACTAATAACAAAGCAGTAACAAAAACGCAGTAGAAGAACAAATAGAAAAAGTACGAGTTCGGTAAAAATTATTAGTTAATTGGGCCAAACAATATTCTGTATTATATCTGAGACTGTGAGGAAAAACCAGTTAAGTGTATATGTAAATCCTATACCATTTAACTGGTTATTTCTTACAGCCACAGATATATTGTGACACTATAAGTGAAACTTTTAACCAAATTTTTTTAAACAGATTGGCATGATGTGGTGCGTTATGCACCACGACGCACAAAGATGTAAACGGATTCATTTATATCATTTTAGCGATGCGCAAAATTCTTTTGCAAGTATACGAATTTTCAACCACGGGTGTATAAATACAGTCATGGATCTTCTTATTTTGTAGAACTTATATCTGCGAACTATTAAAATGTAACACTATAGCGGCATCATACTTGAGTTATGATAAGTGATGATTATATGAGTTCTTATTTATTTATACAACATTTTTATACATACCACATTATAAAAACAGTGTCAATAAATGTTAAAAAAGGTTAAAACAACTGTTGTATACATAATTTTTGTATATAATAATTCACATAATAATTTTTACCAAATTTATGAGTAATTTTTTTATCTGCATTTTCACTTTACCGCTACACTGTCATTCAGTTTTGTAAAATTTATATAATTTTATATAATTTTTATATCAAAATTTTTATTGAAGCAAGTTGGTGTGGTGGTAACCCGTTTAGCTTGTGTTCGGCAGGTCGGGGGTTCGAATCCCCCTAGGCCGAGGACTTGGAAAAGGTGTTTTTTAGTTTATTTGATGTCATGTAATGTGTCCAATATATATGCATGCCTTGCTGAAAAAAATTTATGTATGACGTCTAGGGCCCGCTTTCTCTCTGATAACAAGAATTGATTAAACAGTTGTAAAAGTAATTTTGATATTGTGATATCAAATTCTTTTTGCCATGTATATTTCATAATAAAGTAATTATAATTTGAAGTTTTAAAAGAGTATTCAAACTTGTTTGAGTTATTTTTATCGTCCACTTTAATAATTCAGACAAAAAACTGAAAGAGGCTCTTCCTAAAAAAGTTTAAAAGTAGACAAATATCTTGTTTGAAAAGATTGTTAACAGAAAAATAAAAGTTATACAATGATGGGTTCCTTCTACTTAATTATGCTAAACTTCATATTAATTATCCGTATTGTTTTATGGATAGTGATTAATGTTTTTTAGTCTTCGTTTAGTCTTCTTTCAATTTCGTATAACAGCACCAAACTTTATAGACTATGTGGCTAATTGTAATGGCAATATAGGCTATAATTTCATGACCAAAGGTTAACGAAATACGAAACGGAGATCGACCCGTGAATACTCATAAAGTTCGTAATTTTTAATCCACAGACATCGTTAATCATCAAGAAAGCGGTTTGGCTCAGCATTGAGTTGAATCCAGAATGTTTCGTTGAATAACCGATAAATTATAATAAAGAGGAGATGTGGCTTTATTCATTCAAAGGTACTGTTAGTTTGCCCAACTAAGGTGCATGGTTGAATAAGTCAGAACCTCTACGTGACTTATTATAGGTAGCTCAGTAGCCGATAGATGTGTCACTTATTTGCATCTTCAAATCAATAGCTGTGCATTACATCATTAGTCATTTTATTCACACTATTACGTCTATACACACACACATACATACATATATATTTATATTTATTTTGAGCTATTTTAGAAATCAAGCAATGCCTAGTAATAATTATACTCAAAAATTTCAAGACTGATTATATTATATAATGTCTGATTGTTAAACTTTAATTGTATAGTTTATTTTAAAACCTTTATAATTAATGTAAATTTGTGATTTAGCCTTTAAACTTTAATATTTGTATCAAAATATATAGAAACACATATTTTTAATTTGGTAAACCTTACATAATTCCGCAAGATGTTACTGCATTTATTTCTGCCCAGATACCAGTGTTCAGGTACCAGTCTTTTTACTAAAATGACTTAAATTTCACTCAGTTTCAAATACACTTAGATAAAAAATGTATCACTCACTAAAACCTTACTCACTTTACTCTACAAGTACCTGGTCTTTTTAAGTTTAATATTCATTCCTTCCTTGAAAAAACCATACCATCTTATGAACGATGCTTTGTAAACAAAAAATCG